>MU893193.1:0-19705 GCA_036418205.1 Ostertagia ostertagi
GCGAAGTGATATCAATTACTGGCAACTTATTGGCGAGTTAAGCGATCGGTTGTGGCCAAACGGGATATTTGTAGGGGTTAGTATTTGTTAGGGGTCCGAAGGAACTTTGAACTCTTGTAGATGGCGATTTTCCCACTGTTGAATGTCCTTGATTGAGGATTAGCCTTGAGTCGTTGAATGGCCGGCCACTTTTTCACGTGCCACCTTCGCCGGCAAAAGTGGCACTTTGGCGGTCCGACGATCAGCGACGAATTCATCGCTTATGTGATAGCTGTGTCGCTACGGCGACGTATCAATAAATAACGGTGCAGGGTTTGCCGTGATTTTGCCAGGCCCAAAGCGCGAAGCAGACTTTAGTGGAACTGCTAAAAGAAGCTTTAAATAGTAGTTTTATTGCAGTAAAACAACTTTAAAATCTAAATGGTGCTATTTAAATAGATTCTGGAAAGTGTGACCGTTGAGAAAAATCTGAATGGATTCTGTAATTGTGGGTTTTCATTCTGCGAAGTGACAAGCAGCTCATACTTGCTCCGAATTAGCTTCATAAAGCAACAATCCCAGCAGAAGTCGTGTCGAAGAATCTATTCAGTGGGTGGGATAGAGTAGCCCACGAGTATCACAGATGTGCCGTTGTCGCGGCTTGAAAGTGCGCGACAATGGCGCTAGGGTCTTACAAAGTGATCTTTGACGATTAATCTCAACGTATGGACGAGTTACGTCGCGCGCGTAACTCGCAACCTCGTAATACGCAACGTGGATTATGGCGTAGCAGCTAATTCAAATACGCGCGGCTTAATGGGGCCATGGAGCCAGTCGCATTTGATCTGAGTGTGTTGCTTTAAAGTGCCAATGAACGATGGAAATAGCGCAGGGGCAAAGCGCATCCCATTAGGCTTGCATGGTCGGCAGGATCGATTGGCCCAGTCATCAGATAACATGCTTTCCGCGCCCGCGTCGACGTGAAATTTGTCTACGAATTGTTATGGGGCTTGCAAATGCAGCGTAGATGTCTTTATTTCGCAAATAGAGATTTCGGTGAAACTCCAGTTCGGGGGGCCACTCCATTTTTTCTCCAATACTCAAGATAAGGATTAGAGGGCTCACGACACGTAATCGACTCATTTAAAGTAGACTTCTGATAAATATTGGTGTAATGGGTGAGAAACCCTGAAACGTTTTCACATTTCCGCCTGCCATGACCCAAGGGAACGGTCCTGGACCAGGAGAAAGGACACCTCCGCAAAGGGCTAAGGGTGCAGGAGCTCCAGGGTGGATCACCTGTGCAGAAAAGTGGCAGGTAGTGTGGAATGTAGGACATCCACCGGTCCTTATCAAAAGTACGCTCGAAATGAGTCGTTCACTTATTATCTTATCCGTAGTGTTCGATAGCCCAAAGAACTGCTCTCTAGTACTACGGATAAGATAGCAATGGAGTGCCCCCCCCCCCCCGAACTGGAGTTTCACCACAGACTTTTCAATAGCGGGTTGGAGGCTTTCCTTTCGTTCGTCATATATAGTGTGGTTAGCTGTGGCTATATGAACAAAGACTGTAGGAGTGATACTGTCAATCGTAGAAGGACTGGGACGAACTTGACTAACTCTTTCAGCCCTGAATTATTTTTCGTGAGAAGAAATTTCTTCCTCTAATTGCCCTATTTTCCTTCTTCGTACACCAAATAAAATGACAAGCAAATTGTAAAAGGGAAAGGTGGCCTGAAGACCTCTAGCAAACAGAAGTGGAAATGCGTTTGGTGACAAATCGCCAATCATCCGGGCGAAAGGTTAGGGAGGCACAGCAAAAAAGTGCCCTTGTACGGAGAAATCTATATAGAGAAATTAATTTGAACGCAAATGCCTGGTTGAATTTCAAAGCTGCCCAACCCGCAGAGTTAGAAACAGCTTTCGTTAGTTAACGATTATGATGACCGCCTATTGCTCAACCCTATGATAGCATTCTAAACTTTGAAAGGCCAGGTCAGGGCAATCGAAGGGCGACTCCTTCCAAAAACTGGGGTTTTACTACTCAATTGAAAAGTTGGTCGCAGTTAAGAAGTCCATTACCTAAAAAAGAGGAAATTTGAATCAAACCCTGTTGGCGGCCTATAGAACAATTTTCAAAATCAACTACACAAAACTTCTTGAAAAGGGACCCTCGTAACGTACCCAATTCACCACAATCGAGACATTCTTAGCACTGCGTGCATGCGCACCACATAGGCTGCCTGTTTTGCTTGATCTTTCTGAGTACTTCTCTATCTCGCTCACTAAAAGCAATTCGCACCTTCTTTATAGAGAGGTCGCGAAATTGGTTAACTAAAGTTCCATTAGTTATCACTAGAGCAGGTACGTCTGCACTTGAGTTCAGGGCATTTGTGCCATCACTGAAGTTCTCGATGAAAATCGATCTTTGACTCGAAACGGTGGTTGCGGACCTGTTGCGGAAATGTTCGAAATGTTTGCGTAGCGCCTTAGTGAAAGCGCATTTCGCCGCTTTTTCAATCGCTTGGCCGGCCTTATCAACGGCGCGCAGAAACGATTTGCAAGTACGTTCATTGAGAAGGTTCGTGCCAAAGGATTGCAACAGAAGACGAGGTATATAGGTGAGGCGGCGGCACGAATGAGTAAGGGTGGGGTGAGGGGGGGGGGGAGGGAAGGACGTTGGCTAGAATGGCTATTACAGAGTTAGTTTCTTCCATTGGAGGCCTCAGCTAAATACGTTATACGTAAAGCTGTCTAGGACAGAGGAGGGTGTTGGAGGAATGGGAGGCACCGTGTTTTACTGGCAACATTGGTAGGATGGACTTCAGGTTCTTTTAGACCTTTGGGTCTTGGTATGAGACTACAGTGTAAGGTGAAAGCAATGATGGCAGGATTGGTTTCAATGATCGTTTGTTGGCTAGTACGTGCCCAAAAGCCTCCTCTGTATTTAATGAGCTTGACATTCATCCCGATGAGTCCAGTCACCTTTTCCATCCTTGATTTCTTTTACACCCAACGACTTAGCACACTATCGCTGGCTTGGGAAATAGCCTAATGTGTAGTTCGTAACCTCCATAAAAGCGCCTCCACAATTCTGAGTGTGGTCGTGTGCGCGGCGCAATCTAAGAATCGTTAAGTTCAAGCGTTTAGCGTTTTTTCACCCGAAGCTTTTCGGTCTTTATTTAAGGATTTATCGATCGAATTCCCAAATATCACTTATCGTTAGTTTTCTTTCTTGGTCATATCAACGGACTCTCTTATGAGATCGTCGGAATTGTCACACCCACTCACTACTGATGGAAACGGGGTCAAGCTGTTCACGAGCGTGGACGGGGTCTGAGCAAGCGGGTTGACAGCCACGATTGACGTTGCGTTCTGATGTTGACACACTAGGCAACGGGTTCCTTCCGCACTCCTTTTAGCGCCGCTAAGAACCTCATTCAAACAGTGACAGTGTCAGGTTAAAGAGGATTATGACGAAAATGTGGGGGTGTTGGTTTCTGCAAGAGAAGAACATTTCCAGGGCGCGCAGAAGAAGAACACGAAAAATGGGACGAGATCGATGTCTGAGTACCCATAGAGTTAGTTTAGCTGTTCTCAGCGCATGGGAGGTCTGGGAGACGGAAATCGGAAAACGGAATGAAGTGATAATTTGGAATCCACCGACGATGTGCTGGATAATCATGTATTTATCCCCATTCTGTCATATGATAGTATTCCCTTTTCTTCTTTCGCGCTAGATTCTGGGGCAACAGGAGTCCCACTCAGGTCAATCGTGTGAACGGTACACTAGGAAAGCTTCTTCAACAAGAAATGACAGCTAGGTCGTCGAGGCTTGGCGACGTCCCGCAACGGGGATGCTGGCGCGGTAACTGAATGGAGCGGCGCCGTTTCCACCCACATGTCTATTCCTTGTGCTTAGGGAGTGGGGGGGGGGGGCATCTCTGAAGTCGGTATACTTATGGCACTCAACTTCAGGGACGCGTCCCCAACTCAACGGTTCTGGAGACGCGTTCTCCCTTGCAGAAGCACCTGGCCCATAGGCGCGTGCTCTGCCTTGTCTGCGTCTCCACCGGTCCCCACGTTGTTGTGTTCGTGCAACGTATGAACCAACGCAAAATTTACGGGCGTTCTCGCGCTGCATTCCAGCGACAGTCACCCTCTTCAGTAGTTTTGATCCACTGTTCGGACTTTTGGGGAGCGTGGCTTTGGCTTTAAAGGGCCGTAAAAGTTTCAAATAACCGGTTCACTTAGGCCAGTAGTGAATCGTGCTGCTATTAGCCTGGTGGACAACGGCAGCCTGGAAACGCCTCGTTGAGGTGCATCTGTTTAGGGCGGCATTAGCAGTGGACGAGCTGGCCGACAGCGTGCGTTTACGATGGCATTAATGGGGTGCGCGAACGGTAAATCTCAACCCCGAAAGCTTGCCAAAGCGCAGCTCCCTCTCCTTCCCAACCCCACTACCTCGGTGAGGGGCGGGGAAGAAGACCTGTTAGGCAAGGTTTTTTGGAAGGAAAGAAGGCGGTTATGACAGCTGGCCACTCTGTATTTCTGGCTTTACTGCTTTTAATAATTGTCAAACTATCCAGGTAATGGACCTCATAAATCAGTGGGGAATTATTGGTCCCACCAGCGTCATTTTGCGCATAAGCGGAGTACTGGGAAGCGTGGCCTGTCCAAAGGGTGCATACGGACTGTCTGAAGGAAGAACTGGGAAAAACTGAAATCTATAAAGATCTTCACATCTGTCAGTCTGTCCGATTCGACCTTCATTAATTTTTTTGGCATCTGTGATTGGTTCTTTTCATGTACAAGGTCGTCCACGGTCATGCGTCCATTAGGAAAATCACACCAGGGGGTCAGATAAAGAGATGCTTTCAGTGGAGTGGTTCAAATTGACGGCAATCGAGGGAGAGGGGAAGGTCTCGTGAAGACTGATCTATCTACCACTTCTTTTTTCTGCAAACAAAGCTGCTAAGAAAGTTCCAAATGGGCTGCAGCCATCAAAACCCTATTGCTGATTCTCTACCTACAATTTTGGGTGCTTCAGTTAAGTATTACCATAAGGTCAACCCATTGACAGCCTCGGCTGGCTTCACAGGTCCTATGGAGCTAAATATTATTTATCAGCGAGACAGGGTGAAGCTTTAGAGTTCGGTTAACCTCTTTTGGGATGCGCCACGCATTCCACTTCCACCAAATGGTTAGTTGGATTTGAGTGCGGCATGCGCAATAACATGATATTGCTGGGTGGTCAGCGATAAGTCACTGTTTTTATCTTCTTGCACTTTAGGTTTTTATTGACAAGTGGTAGGGGTGATAAGTTAATTGGCCTAGGCGACCGCGATTCCTAATTTCACCAACTATGCTCGTGGAAGTGGGGCCATTGCATGAGATCACTTTGTCGCTGATTTGTAGTGATACTGATTTTTTCTTAATAATGTTTGCCATTCGAATAAATAATAGGTCGAATACATGGGCGTATTTAGGAAGGTATATGCTTTATTTTTTTAATGTTTGTCATGCGGAGAGAAATTTCGAATAAAGGCGAGAGTTATCTACAGAATTAAAATCGTAACTTGAACTTCGATTATCAAAAAGTGATTGAATGTTAACACTCAAAGGGTCTCTGCCCAATTTTTATTGCAGTTTGAGTGACGTGGCGCGTCTTGTTTTCTATGCATTTCAGTCCAATGAGGCCTATGTCAATAATAACGCATACCACTTTCAATTTGTTAGATTGTGTTAAAGTCTGAGAGCTCCATTGAATCACAGGCTCACGCAGTTAACTACTTTCAGAACCGAATCTCTGGGTTTATTACTTTCGAGATGAGTTGTCAAAACCTGAAAGATTACCCTTCGAGCAGGGTGAATAACGGTCGAGGAAATCCTCGACCATAGCTCTCTACCATGCGAGAGTAGTGCCGAGAGTGAACATCCGCGCGGAGAGCACAGACGGCACGGCATGGCGAGTGTGAATGTCCGCGCGAGAGATCGTCTCTGATCGGGCAGAGAATCCTCGACGTGCCGTTGAGGAATCCTCAAGCGATATTCACCCTGCTCTCAACGTCGAAGATCCTCAAATATTTTTCGAGACGAGCTGAAGATTCTACCGTAGTTTATTTGGGTCAATATAAGTTCCGTATCGTGGTCAGATAGCTGTGACGCGGGCCTGTTTTTACAGCATGATAGGAAAATCGTTCATAAGATCAAAAACATATCGCCGAGAATCGCTCGTATGGCTATAAAGTGATGTCGTTCATGGCAATAAGACAAGAGCAATGACCCAATAAATGTTGCGCTTATGTTTTCGGTGTTCAGGGGTTGTATGCTTAGTTCTTTCGGAGCAGAAGGATTGGAATTCGCTGATGACACTGTACCTTCCCTCAGTTTGCTGACTTATGCGGAAACTGAGGTATCAGAATACGTTTCTTTAACCCTTTCCGGACCGCCTGACACACATGGTGTGTCAGGAACTTCAAGAGCTGATTTTTCCAAGAGTTTGGTTTTTCGATAAAATATTTTATGTTGTTACATACCTATGTAACAGACTCATGCCATATGTATGAAAAAACCTAGACTTTAGGTTTAATCTAGGTTCTAAAATAACCAAAGAGTAAATGGACTTCCACTTTGGGCTCAAAGAAAACAGTTGTAGTTCGCTTGAAAACACTTAAAAACGAAGAATTTGTGAAATATCCTGCTCGTCGTATCTGATTCTTATGGATCCAATCGTTTTGGGCACGTTCTACTCCCTTTTTCTCCATACCAACTTATTTTGAACAATTTTCGTCCCTTCCTCCCTTTTTATGGCCCTTTCCCTTTTTTTGCAAAACAGTTTTCTGTCAAATTAATCTTATATATTCTTCGAGACATGACAAAGACATAAACGAGACAAAATAATGGCTTTAGTGGGAATACAGATTAAATATATGATATTTATGCTTGCCGCGCAGCATGCGGCCGGCCGTGAGCGCCCCCCCGCCCAAAAAGTGAGCCCAGTCGGAAAGGTGTTAACTTCTTTGAGTAGGTTTTCACCTGATCTCGACGAGGAGAAAGTTACTGGCGCTATGGGTGAAGGAAGGGTTAGGAGTCATTTAAATTCTGAGAAAAAAAAGGAAAAGGAAAAAGAACGAACTAAGAGTTAAAGAAATCCTTTCTCCGAGTTACATTTGAGCATAGAAGAGGCATTCAGAGGGGTGGAACCGAACCTGATTTTTTTTTCGGATGTACTTATGCTGTCGGATTTCAGGAGTAAATCATTTAATAAACAAAGATTACACAAAGAGTTCCAAATGATTACAAAAGTTTTACATTTGAAATTGTTATTTAAAATCAATTTATTTTTATCAAATCAATATGTGAGAACTAGAGAGGTAATGTCCAAAAGCGGATAGCTGAAGTGATAAAAGAATTTGGGTTAAAACCGTTGACTATTATGAATTCTCAGTTGAGTTTTGCAAAGTTGAGCTTCATTTTGTGAAAATATTTCTTTTTTATTTTTATTTTTTGCATTTTCATAACGTTAGTGAATCGCAAGTTCGTCCCAACAGCTAATGCTCTAACCCTTAGCGAAACTAACGCGTCAGTAATAAGCGTTGTATATTTTCTTCAGCTTTACTCACAAAACACGCAGCATTATACACGTGACAATTAGGTCTATGAGCTTGGAGGCAGTTGCTACGCTGTGAACATTCCGATGTATCTCGTCTCATCTACACATATTCAATGTATACGCACGATACAGTGGCTAAATAATTACAGTAAGATTTGATAGGTTTACGCATTGTCATAGGTACGCTGTGCCGAATTTCATCGATGTTTTCTTGAAATTTCTAGTGTTTAATTATGTTGGCAAGGTGTGTATTAGTGTATAAAGATGAGAGAAGGGATGGTAAGATTCAAACGTTAAGTCCCTAGTCGTGTGGGGCGTCGTAATTTTTGGGGTGCGGTGAAAAGGGAGAGAGGGGATTGTATAATTATACGCGTGAGGATAGTCATTAGATGTATCTCTCAAGGAAAAGCGAGCGCAGTTTCATAGTACAGTATAGAAGGGATGCCAGAAATTTTTGAGATATAATGATGTGAGTGTACGCGTCCCTTCCTCTCGACTAGAATAGCGTAGTTTTTCTGGTGTAGGTACGAACAGTTGGGCTGGAGTCTGCAATGTTATAGATTCTTCAATGCCTCACTCTTGTGTGGACACGTTAGGCTTTCTAGAAATCGGACAATAATGGAGAGATGGACTCTAATGATGAGCGAGACACAGGTGACGTAGGGGTACGGTTTTGTGAGGAAAGACAGAATTGAGAACGCTGAGGAGGGGGGGTCTCGAAGAGTTGCGTATCGAAGGCTAAAAAACTTCCAGGCAAGTAGTTTGAGGTAAGAGAAAGTCGAGGATACACGGAAGGATTGTTCAAGATTCGGTCAAGTGACCGGGTTAACCCTGCAGGGAAGCACTGATTGGGTTGAACATCGAGAGATGTGAAACAATGAGTCAAGGTGTTAGATCTAGTTCGCTGAGCTTCTTCTGTACTGGGTGTGTGTGAAAGAGTTGTCCCCTCGTAAGTAATTTCTGTTGCTATAATTTTTACTGCTATTGCATCTGTGTTTTGATAGAGATTATTTATTATAGCCCGATTTCAAAAACTAACTCATGCGATGCATAGCATTGAGTAAAATAGAGAGAATATTGCAATTCAGATAACAAGTGGCATAGAGACGCATCTAGAATATTACACGAATATGTCTTCCTTTGCTAGTGATGTTCTTACCGATTGCAATTCGATCTGCATTTTGTTTAGAGATTTTTGATTCTTGCTTTCCACCAGGCTCGATGTTTACTTATTAATAGACTACTTTGCGTTTTCCAGTACAGTTAGTTTTTTATAGCTCGTGTTTGCTACGATGTCTGGCAGATGAGGAGTGAGATCTATTGAAGCGAAAGCTTCGGAAAAGGACCCTTCTTTCCTAACCCTTTTTGTATTACTGATTCGATATATTATTATTTTTATGTATTAATTTTCACGTTTGATATATTATTCATTTAAATACACTTATCCTATTCAGTGCATCTAAATTAAACTGATGGGCTTTGGATAAAAGTCAAGAAAGTAAGGGTCGGCCAAGTCAGATGAATTTTCGGGTGTGTTAGATTCAAGATTTATGGCCGTAGCTGATTTAGAGGTGAGGACAGTCAATACCTTGTAATTGTAGCCCGGCCTACTTTGAGCCTGCATCACTTCTGAACGCTTTCTAAAAGAGAATTAGATCAGGGCGATTTTTACTCTACAGACGTTTTTCAAGAGTATTCATTCAGTGTGGAGTGGAAATCTCGAAGCGTCCTCACATGTCTTTGCGATCGCCGACGCCGCGTATCGCTCAATGAAACGCTATGGACGCGATTCCTGTATTGTCATATCGGGTAATGAGTTTGTAGAAGAACTTTTCGTCGTTTTGTTTTAGATGCTGAGCACTGATCTCGGTCCTCTTTCGTTGTCGTTATTACCGAATAATTTGACGAAAAATCGATAAACATCTGACAAACTGCGACGCTGTAGAGCCTCAGAGGGGATATGGTTAAGGAAAAGAGCGAATGGCTTTGAACCGGAGGAATTTTCGGCCCTATCAGGCCTTATCATCCATACTAGCAGCAGTAGGGGATGTAGCAGAGCCGGGGTTGCAATCAGGATCAACCATCGCATTCTTACCTTTACCTAATTCCACTACCTCTCCCCTTGGGGCCCCTGATACGGCCGCGCACCACCACACGTGAAAGGGCTCATCTACAAGTTTGGCAACCTCTTCCTCCCCGCTACAACTCGTCGCCATGGTTTTTGCCGTGGTATTTGATCCTGAGACCAGTCGACACACTCCGCTGTGTTCCCATTCCCCCTTCAAAATGGCCGTCAAGCGGGGAAGGGTCCAACTTCATTCTTTCTAGCAATGTCAAGTAATATAGGGCAGGAATCAGGCAAAGTTGCTTAGGGTTGAGATTTTTTTCAGGAGAATCCGGAGCTGGAAAAACAGAGACTAGTAAGATTATCATGCGATATCTGGCCGCGATCACAAATCAGCAACAACAGAAGGAAATTGAGAGGTTAGCGCTTGAATCTCGTTTATACTTGCCGAAATACATGCAGTACTTTACAGCGGTGTAATTTTATGAGGGATTTAAATTCAATTTTTCATAAAGTTTGTACAATATATCTTTCCATTTC
The DNA here is from genome assembly GCA_036418205.1 of Ostertagia ostertagi. NCBI lineage: Eukaryota > Metazoa > Nematoda > Chromadorea > Rhabditida > Trichostrongylidae > Ostertagia > Ostertagia ostertagi. The sequence continues at coordinate 10,200 of MU893193.1, forward strand.
GAATTTTAATTTTTTCGGATTTTTCTCTTCAACTTCTTCTTTTATCCCCTTTCGTTTTGCTCCAATGAAAATCGACGTTACCTAATGGCTGGTGAAGTTCTCATTGGGGTTGGGAACGGAAATGGACTTTGGCAGGAGGTCAAACCAGTCAGTGATCGGCAAAACCAAGAACTTCGAGCTTCTAGTTTCTTGAGCCCTACCCTGGAAACTGCTCTAACTTCTTCGAAATTTAGTTGAATTAACTCCATAACCACACTTTCTCCGAAAAAAATTCTACGGTATGAACAGAAGTTGAAGAATGAGAAATATCCTCAGTCGAAAGGCAGACAAGGCCTTTAAGGGTATGGTGTGATGGTTCCGAGGTGAGTCTATGCCCAACGACCAAGCAGGGCCGTATCAGTACCGCTCCGCTCGCGCCGGTGCCCACCCACTGGTTGGCTAACCCCTCGTGTCGAACTCTAGCCGCGGACCCTACAGCTTCAGCGGGACGCAGAGTAGAGCGCCCGCTATATTGACTCTCCACGTGGGAATCCAACTGGTCAGAAGGGGTCCCATTTCTCGGCGCTAGACAATTTTCCGTTTTTTTTCCAAATTCCTGCGTTTGACCACCTTTACGGTGATTTCTGATGGGCTGCCTTCCAATGTAAAGTCGGCCTTCGAGCGATAAAGAATGTAACCGCTACGTGCAATCGAGCAGTTTCCTACTGGGCACACTATCTGCTTTGACCATCCATTTAAACCCATCATCGCTTTGCATTGTCCATCTGTCGCTGCATTCGCGCAGCCTCACTGCTGGGCTTTCACTAATAAGATTGGTCTAGGGAGAAGGAAATCCAAGGAGCATTGTGAGCACCGTCTCACTGCCCATTCTGGGGAACCATTTTGGGAGAGGTAGGATGGCCATTGAAAACATTTCCCATCCACTCTAGGTATGTGTTATCAAGACATTTATGGTTCCTATCCGAAGTCGCCTGGTTTCTTGTACGGTTTTCGGCACTTACGAGCCCAGAGTTGATCTCTTTGTCGTTTGGAGGGCTCGAAAAAGCCACTTTAAAGATGTTTCTCCACACTAATCGAGTCGTGCTGCCCTTGAAATCACTGCCGACGCGGCCATCTGGTCGTGACGTTCAGTTAATGAACAAAGCGAACGCGGGGCTTGCATGACGGAAATGCGATGGCAAATGACCGACCGCTCATTTAAGCGATTCGGGAAACGACGACTGCTTTTAAGCGAATGATTGAAGGGTTCAAATGGTGCAGAGATTCGGGAGACCCTCCGTTTCCAAGAGAGGAGGGGAGCAAATGTTGGCTTAATCGAGGCTAAAGTTAAACCTGGTCGTTAGGTCAATTCCTTTGCGTTGAGCCATGTATTGGGCTTTTATAAAAATCGCTGTATATTTTGGAAGCGTATTTTGTCCAGACATTCTTTTGGAAGGGTGTCCGAGGTTCAGGTCAGTGTCTTATTTCTCCCAGAATTCATGACACTGACTAGCGAGCTCGAGATTGTCCAAATTGCATGAGCGGAATCTGATCTAAAGAAGGGATCTGGGGAGTGGCGCCTCTATACGCTACACCTCACCAGCCTCACTCTTGATCTCCTCACTCTCATCCACTTGATTGAATATGGAGAGAATTCGCTTTTTGCGGGTTTTTCGGCACCGGTAGAATCGCCCGACAATGCTGAATGCTGTCTGGGGGCTTAGTTTTATTTTTATGATTTGTAGAATTGTGGCTGTTAGATGTGTTAGTAAGTGGATCGGGCTCCAATAATTATTCGCAGTAATCTGATCCACCCAAATGCGTCAATCACTGAACCCGCAAGGCGATATTGTGTTTCGTAATGAGTCCATAATGGTGAAGGCTCGCGCGAATGACCACCATTAGGCGGCAGCCAGCCCGGAAATGTCTAGGGACGTTCGTCTGGCGCCATATGGCCGGGGTCAATGCTGAAAACATTGTGAAATTTCTACTTGTGGAAGTGTAATGGGCCAGAAAACGTTGCAAGCGATTTGTTCGTCGGAGAAAGAGAAGGGATCGAAAAGGTTCTGTCATTATATGTATGAGGAATAAGGTCCTTGGTGGAATGTGCCACGCATTCTAATTCCATTCGGAATCAAGTGGATCTAATCCTTACAGTGGATTGCGGTGGCCAGCCGATGTACACGTCAGTGTTTCTGTTCTCCTTAACAAGATTGAATAAACCAACCGCCCCAGCTGGATAAAAGCTTGGATTTCCTGGACGGCGGGGTGTGCGAGTCAGTGTTTGGGTCCGGACGTACGCGTTTTAAGTTCTTGTGTTAGTGTCAGGTTGCCCTTCCTCCACCGCAACCACCGCTTACGCCGTTCGACATTTTAGTCATGTTGAAAAGCGTTGTGGGCCAGCGTGGTGTGGGATATGGGCTTTGCCCCCCCTCCCTCGTGTGGATTATGATTACTAGCCAGCGATTGGAAAACGGTGAATATTCAAAGATATAATATTCCGAAATAGGGCCACCTTCACCCATGTAGCGCCGGCGGATGAACTCGTTCCCTTTCCCTGATTATTTTGCTGCTTGCAAGATTGCTTTTTTTGTCATCTTTTCGACGAGGTGGATGTGGGAGAGTGGTGCCATTCCCACGCGCACGATACAGGGTCAATCTCGGGTCGAATCTCACCCAGGCTAATGAAAGATTCCATCTTTCTGGTAAGACTGTCTGGAAACATTTAAAACCCTGGAATGTGTATCGGCTGACGTACGCAGTTTATTGCATAGGCTATACCACAGTGCCACTACAACTTTGAATGGAATCAGAATGCGTGCCTCATCCCAAAATGGAATGACAAGCGTCGCTCATGTTTTTGGCTACCTGTGGCGAAAATGAGGTGGTACGATATGGTGCCCCGAGGGGCTTGTAGTCATGCTCAAGTCAAATGCGCATAAAATCTCATTTTGAAGGGAAGTAGAATCCGTGGCTCATCCCAGAAATGGACCACTTGACGTCAGATGCTTTCTTTATCCTTTGCATTTAACTATTTTCTGAGGGCGGAAGTGGTGTAGTGGCAAGTGGCACGCTTACCACGCGAGCGGTCCGGGGATCAAATCCTGGGTCGTGAGTCGCCCGGGCCAACCAAGCCTTCCATCCCTCCGGGGTCGGTTAATTGGTACCAGACTTGTCTGGGAGGATAAAAAACACTGACTTGTACATCGGCTGGCCCCGCAAGTCATTGTATAGGCCACATCGCATTCAAACGCCACTACGAATGTACAAATGGAAGTAGAATGCGTGCCGCATCCCAAAAAGGGATTGATCAACGGCAAATGCTTTATCCTTTTATTTATAACTTGTCCCAGGTCTTACTCAATGGATAGCTCAAGGTATTGGTATTTAGGGTGAAGAATATCCTTTTGCGATCGAACTGCATTTTGGAATCACTCGGCTGCGCCAAAACGAACCGCAACGATAACTCGAGTCGATTCGGCAAATACATGCACATCAATTTCAATTTCAATGGAGATCCCGTCGGTGGAAATATCTCCAACTATTTATTGGAAAAGGTGAAGTGTTCAAAAGAAAATGGCATATTTAGCCTGATTAATGCGCAGTTTTAGTCCCGTGTTGTTCGACAACAACGCGGTGAGCGGAACTTTCATGTGTTCTACAATCTTCTGCGTGGATTCGATGACGGTCACCTAAGGGAACTTGGACTCACGAAGGACCCGAACAACTACTACTACCTGAATCAGGGAGACTGTCTACAGGTGAGATTCTTCCTGTGTGCTGCAGCTATAGTCGAGTTTACGCGTTTACGCGCGAGTAATCGATTTGCGAAGAGCTGCGAAGGTCAGCTCGATCATCAGATTTCGATCCAGTTCTCTGTAAAATACGCTTTGCAATTCAAAAGTAAGAGTATCACCTTCTAAGAATAGAATTTAAGCGGTGATCTTCTTCTGTGAACATATCGCTACATAGGGGCAGGCATGGTGCATGTGCAGAAAGTAAGCATTGGTTGAGTGTGTGACCTAGGCGGACATGCTGAATATAGCCACGATTGGGTGTAAATATGAGAATATCCTAAATTCGTGGGTTGTTTTGGAAACAGAGGAAGTCCTCTTGAGTGGCATCACATCGGCTTCAGGGGCTCGCGCCCTTAATTACCTTTTCCAGAAAATGCGGCAGTGCCCAGCGGAACACTCGCAAATGTGCAGCGACGTAGAGCCCAAATTGCTGTACGTGAATAAGAACTATCTTGCCTTGCCTGCCGCTTTGTGTTTTTGCTATTCGTTTGCTCATTTCCTAAGTTCCTCTTGATCCATCATTATTGATTTTCTTCCTTCGATCATTCTTCATCCATTTTCTTTCAATCTAGTCACTTGTAGTTCCAGATACTCGTTTGAGAGGAATCTATACGCTGCTTTTGACTGAACGCTGCAAATTTCTTATGAACCAGAAATTGAACTGGAACAAAGTTGGATAATATTTTGGTGAACTCTCGTTTGCTATTCTAATATGTTTCAGATCAAATATAGGTAGTTCCTGATTTTTTTATTCTTCTCATCGTCAGATTTTAAAAATTGGAATGACTTTGTCAGTGCAAGTTTTGATAGTGAGCTCATTTTTAGGTGTCCTCGATCAACGATGCGCAGGATTTCAAGGAAGTTCAGCGTTCTTTCAAAGCAATCAGTGGTTTCCAAGATGCTGAAATTGATGAGGTAGGAAACTTGGTAAATTTGATATCTATATTTGAGATCGTACAGTTCAGCACAGTTCACCTCTTACAAGGAAAGGACAGTTATCCCTATGGGACTTTGAACGAGACCTGGGTAAATCAATACAGATAAGAATGCTAGTTTGCAATTTTTTGAAGCTTTTCATGTGAGGTAAATGGGTATCCTGATGGCACATATGATATTCATTTATGATACAGGGTCTCTGCGCCAATTTTGCGTTACCACTGTTTTTTTGCCTCGATTCTTTACTGAGTTTGACTGAGCTTGGGACCTGCTTCGGGAAGTTCACATACGCAGTTTGATCTCAACGATTGTGCCTAAATAGTTACCTACCCTATTGATCTACATTCACATAGTCTCTCTTCCAACTCATGAAACTTGCCGTCTTTCCTGGTTAGCCGTTTTGGCCAAGATAAGATACATCATGGTCGGATGGAGCCTTGAGTGCAGTTGTGTTGCGCAAAATTTTGAGATAGAAACCCCTCTTCTCCTGTAGAAGACCGTCATTCCACCCCTACGGCCTGTCCTTTTGTAACTACTCTCAGCCTACCTCACTTACCTTCCCCCCTAAAGCCTGTCAAATGGAAGTAGGTGTAGAGGAGGTGCTAGGCAGAAGCACGTTCCATCTATTTTTTTATTATTCTCGATACCCGCTGCAATGGGCGCTATCTCCTTCCATGAATTGCAAATACGCCCGTCCCCTCCGCTGCTCGTTTGAATTGTTCATTGGACGACTGTTCCGTTTGAGTGAGAAACTTCAGAAAAGAGTCCCATGCTCTATAGGCAAATGGGTCGCTGCGTCTGGGCAGCGAGTCGCGGCAGGCTGTCTGCGTCTCGTAGATCCCTGTGCTCTCTCGTCTGTCCTCTCGCTGCAACGCCCAGTAACTTTTGGTCGCAGACTTATGAGGTCCGAATTAGGGAGCTTCAATTTCGGTGTTTCGGCAGTGTATTTCGAATATTCCTTTGCTGGCGGTCCAATTTTCTTCTCTTTATCATTTTCGAGTGAAGTAACCACATTTTGTAGTCGTTTAATGTACCCATAAGAGGAGGAATTTCACCAATCCCAATCGACTTTTCCCTTTTTTTGCTTTCCTACTATCACAACTTGGAAATACAGGTCGCTAATCCTACGGTAAATGAAAAAAGAATAATGCCTGAATGAATAATAGCTTACTTTTTAGCTGTGGTCAGTGATTGCCGGCATCCTGCACCTTGGCAATCTCACATTTGCCGACTCGGACAACTCAACTGGCCATTGCCATGTCGTCGACAAAGAGACACTTCGGCGTGCTGCTAAATGTCTCTCAGTCACTACAGATCAGCTCCAAAATGCGCTCACATCTCAGGTAGCTCGAATTATTCGATCGTTTTGAAGGTTGAGGCCGCGCCCATTTGAAAGGGATAAATGGTGTTTGGTTATTTTCAGGTTGTAGCTGCACGAGGGGATGTCGTCGCTAAAGCGCATGATGTGAACGCGGCGTTGTACACGAGAGACGCATTGGCTAAGGTGAGTTGAATTTCCTGGCAAGTCTAGGAAACTGGTTACTTGCAATCTACGTAGGCTTGCGGGACAATAGGTCATCGATAGTGTCAGTTGGTTCCTGAAATGCGGCCATATACCATAAATGACATGCCCTGCGTCTACACATCTGAAACGCTAAGCGTGCGTATCTTAGTTTGTACGTGTGAACACGTAGGGAGCAAGTGAGGGGACCTTCATCGTATTCGGGTAAGGAATTCGCACGGGGAGGGGAGCGGGATGACGCGTTACTCTCTTGATGAACATGCCGAGGCCAGTACTGTGACACACTGAAATTTTCCGACTGACAAAGAGGGTAAGTTTACTAGAGGTACTATGCTGTTTACCCAAGCGGGCGCTATCACTATCAGTGTTTCGTCAAAGCTTAAAGACAAAGGTCGGGCTCAGTCGCGCTAGAGGAGTAATTTCCATGCCCGGAGATTGTAATTGATACACATTGCAGCAACTTTCCACCTTGAAAAACGTCGTTAAGCCCCCGGGGCCGTCGGTTTCAATCCGGGACCGCCTCGTCAATCCGGGACCGCCCACCTCCGGAAGTGGTGCGTGGCTGGCATAACGTGTGAAACAGCTAGGTTGATTGCCGTATCAACCGATAGAACGACTGACATCTCCAGAAAACTTGTTTGTACGTGCCTCTTTCCCAAGCCAGCCTCCTTCACTGCTAGTGGGAAAGAGGGTTTTGTTAACGGCCTTGTCGACGGTTTTTCTCAGTTTTTTCTCCACTGTCGTTCCACTTCGCATCTCTATACTCAGTTTCAATCGCCATAATACCCCCTTATTGAGCCCGACTTTTGCCTTAGAGTTGTCGTAAAAACCGTTTATCCTGAATATAATTGTAGTGTTTTGTTTCAATGAATGAGAAGGAAACGCCTTAGATTGCGGACGAATAGGTAGATGGTCTCACGCTGGATTGAGTCCGCTTCGCCATAGGATTCATGGTACTGATGACTACGAATATTGCGTAAATGCTACTAACAAGAATTCTCCTCGCTTCATTTATAAAAATCTGAAACAGAAGTTTCTGTTTTTTTTAGTTTTTTTGTCTGGAGGAGGATTCCAATGATAAACGTTGATAGCCAGAGGAAGGGAGGACAGGTCACCTCTGAGGGTGGGGGGACCGCTACGCAATGTTCCAGAAGAATGGGCCCCAGCGACTCGCCTGACCACCGCCTCGATGCAGATGAGTGACCCCGCGCTGGTGTAGGACCTACACCCCACCGGACGATGGCTACCACTCATCACAGGGGTCTACATGCCGTCTGACGGAGAGAGCGTCTATAGTGGGGGCAGAACCAAAGTGTTAGTTGGTTTCTAAAATGCAGCATATCCATAAATGACATGCCCTGCGTCTACACATCTGAAACGCTAAGCGTGCGTATCTTAGTTTGTACGTGTGAACACGTAGGGAGCAAGTGAGGGGACCTTCATCGTATTCGGGTAAGGAATTCGCACGGGGAGGGGAGCGGGATGACGCGTTACTCTCTTGATGAACATGCCGAGGCCAGTACTGTGACACACTGAAATTTTCCGACTGACAAAGAGGGTAAGTTTACTAGAGGTACTATGCTGTTTACCCAAGCGGGCGCTATCACTATCAGTGTTTCGTCAAAGCTTAAAGACAAAGGTCGGGCTCAGTCGCGCTAGAGGAGTAATTTCCATGCCCGGAGATTGTAATTGATACACATTGCAGCAACTTTCCACCTTGAAAAACGTCGTTAAGCCCCCGGGGCCGTCGGTTTCAATCCGGGACCGCCTCGTCAATCCGGGACCGCCCACCTCCGGAAGTGGTGCGTGGCTGGCATAACGTGTGAAACAGCTAGGTTGATTGCCGTATCAACCGATAGAACGACTGACATCTCCAGAAAACTTGTTTGTACGTGCCTCTTTCCCAAGCCAGCCTCCTTCACTGCTAGTGGGAAAGAGGGTTTTGTTAACGGCCTTGTCGACGGTTTTTCTCAGTTTTTTCTCCACTGTCGTTCCACTTCGCATCTCTATACTCAGTTTCAATCGCCATAATACCCCCTTATTGAGCCCGACTTTTGCCTTAGAGTTGTCGTAAAAACCGTTTATCCTGAATATAATTGTAGTGTTTTGTTTCAATGAATGAGAAGGAAACGCCTTAGATTGCGGACGAATAGGTAGATGGTCTCACGCTGGATTGAGTCCGCTTCGCCATAGGATTCATGGTACTGATGACTACGAATATTGCGTAAATGCTACTAACAAGAATTCTCCTCGCTTCATTTATAAAAATCTGAAACAGAAGTTTCTGTTTTTTTTAGTTTTTTTGTCTGGAGGAGGATTCCAATGATAAACGTTGATAGCCAGAGGAAGGGAGGACAGGTCACCTCTGAGGGTGGGGGGACCGCTACGCAATGTTCCAGAAGAATGGGCCCCAGCGACTCGCCTGACCACCGCCTCGATGCAGATGAGTGACCCCGCGCTGGTGTAGGACCTACACCCCACCGGACGATGGCTACCACTCATCACAGGTCTACAGCCGTCTAGCGGAGAGAGCGTTATAGAGGAGGGCAGTACCAATGAGAGTTGTATCACGTCGGGAACCAAAGGGCAAGGAAGGGGTCCTTTTTATCGGGTTCTTAGGGCTTAGGGCTTTTCTCATGGTTTTTTCTTCATTGCGCCACTACTGACCACCTCTACCTTGATTCTTAGGGAAAATGCTAGGACGAACGCTCATTTCACTCTTCCTTCTAGATGCAGGCTTGCGTCGTGAGATTGAGGGCTAGCATGTGGGGATCGGATCCTAGCGCCAAAGCTTGCCCTTCTATGAGCGCAGCGATGTGATTGCTCCTATTGGTCGTGGACTGGAGTGCATATGACGCGAGACGTTATTTACTGTGCCACCAGCGCCGCTTCGCCGTAATTCTTACGTCTTGACCCACATTACTTACATAGTTCGCCTCCATGCTTGCTTGGGGCAAGGGTCTGGCATATTGTGTTGAAGCAAATTATATTATTTTTAAGCTAACATTCAGGCTATCTATGACCGCCTCTTCTCCTGGGTTGTGCAAAAGATCAACGAGTCGATTACAGTGGAGCAAACATCACGCTACAATAAGGGCACCGTCATCGGTGTACTTGATATTTATGGATTCGAAATTTTTGGCACTAACAGGTAGGCAGTTGAAATTTACTGAAACCGTTTACTAGAAAGACCCCAATAATGAAGTACTCGAACAGTCTATAAGCGCATTCGAGTTCGTATCAGGCATTGGCCACAACGTGAGATTTGAGTG
>MU893195.1:0-20362 GCA_036418205.1 Ostertagia ostertagi
CTGCACTTCCACAGTTCCGTCGTACTCCGAAACGCCTCCATCTAAATGTAGCCACCCTTTGCAATGCAGAACTTTCATATCGAAATCTGGAATCACTCTTACTCACTGATAGGCTTGTTCTGCATGACATCGTGAGAAAGGATGTCCGCTGGTGAATCCAGCAAGCAAAACAAATTGAACCTACAAATTTATTTGAAGCAAATATCGCACTGCACAAAACAAACAGTACAAAGAAAATTACGGTACATCTACTCTCATTATCAATACACACCTAATTCTGCTTACAGTCAAATCTGTAGTTCGGATTGATAATAATATGCACTTGAAAAACCAAATTATAGTGGGACTCACCAACTATGATAGAGCAAATCAACTTCGCCGTCCTCTTCAACAGGTGGTAAAAATGCAAACGGAGTGATGCTTTCGTCGTCTAGAGGTAAAGGTGATTATCATAATCACATGGTGAATCGTGATCCTACACACTATAATGCGCTTCGTCTGGCGGTATGTCGGACTGTCACGGTGTCCGTCATGAGATTAAATACTAATGGAGAGACTTGGAGAAACTGAGTAAAGTGTGGCATAGGTGGGTCATGTCCCAAGAGGTATGAAACGCACACCAGCTGAGCGGTAGCGGAGCCCCGCCACAGTACGTGGCGTGCTTTACCGACGACGAAAATTACATGATTCCAAAACACTGATTTGATTCCAAACACTTAGAGAGCGTGAAAATGGGTATGTGCCCCGATGAACCAGAATTAATTAGGGAGACCCTTCTGCAAAGGGGTCCTCTAGAAAGGTGCTGCTTAATGAAAAAGTTCATAACTTAATAATTCTTGAAGAGCTCCTTACCATGGCTAGAAGTGCTGGGCACCAAGTGCAAAGTTAGCGCCACCTTTCTACATCGAAACCCGTCACCAGGACCCTAGGCGCCATGAACTTCTAACAGACTCCACCAAACATAACATGGTCCGCCCACCGATCGATGTCTTGTCTGCGTCGCTGCGTTGATCTGCTATGCTCTCTCTTCTCGGAATTCTCTACCACCCTCTGCGCTCACATTATCTCTCATCTCCCTCCCTGTCTTTTGAACTTCTCCACAGCATTGAGCAAAATGCTCGTATTTCCTGTGCATGTCAGGATTTTCTTTCCTTTTTTCTCCATTGGCGGTCCACCTCTCATCCCTACTTTCACATTTGAGTGGAATCAACCCATCAATGTAATCCTGATTCTTTGCCTTTAATTGAAGATTTCAAATCCTAAAAACACTTGGAGAGCGGGAAAAGAGTGGAAAAGGTCAAGGAGGGGATAGTTAGAAAAATGTTAATAATTGAGCTAGTAGCATGGCAGCAACGTGAGCGCCGGTTTGCTAACGAGACTGATAACTCGCTTTCCTGAAGTCCGAAACCGAGCAATAGGGATCAGTAATATTCACGGAGGGAATGGCAATGCTATTGATTGGATGAGACGTGCAGTAAAGTGGGTGGAGTTTGCTACAAAAACTTACATCTTGGTCAGAGCAATTCTTGGAGCCGGAGCAAACGTGTGGAGGTTAGAGAGGAAAGGAAAGGTCAAATGCTATTGGTGGGTGGGGCATGCATAGAAATGAGTGGATGCTATAACACTTGTAAAACGATCAAGAGGCCGGAAGAAGCATACACCGGTGGTGGAGAAGACGGGAAAGTCAAAAGCCGCCGATGGCTGGGTGGAGCATGCATCGTGCGGGGCGGCGCTTAAATTCAAAACTGCCACCGGGTCGAGGGGATGGACAGAATCTAGCTTGAGAAGGGCAAGTCAAATGTTCGTGATATATCAGGTTAAATTCGTGAATTCTTGCCGTACCGGTTTTTTATCGCCCGTAGGATTGTGTTGTGCAACAACGTGCGGCGCCAACTAGTTATAACAACACTCACGTATTGCAATTTTACAGTAATCCTCGCCATACATCTTACGACACACCAAAACAGTCATTGCCAGAAGTTTCCGTGCCCAAGATTCTATGACGGTGACCTGAACAAATGAATCACTTGATCCTGCTTTTCTAGCAAAACTACAACCCGAACTTATTCAGACGATAGCTCAATGCGTAGCTAACAAGGTAATGGAGTAAAAACACATAAAAATGAAGCTCAATGATAACTTACATGATGACGCCATCGTCGACATAAAGCTGCCAGTGTTCGCCAGTATGTGGGTGAAGGGATCTCTTCGTTAAGTACCGCATGGAACCAAAGGTCAAAAAGTGTATCAACGACTCTTGACCCAACACGCATTCCCATTTCTTCTGAACACAGATTCGGTAATAATGTCACACTCGAAGATAAACCATCCTTCCTCGAGAGAAATTCCAATTACAAACACAAACAAACCTGGAAAGAGCGGGTCGGCTAGGAGGAGATCCGCCGAATTAAGTAGAAAGCTAAGTATGCGAGCCCATACCTGAAAGGTTTAGTAAACTAAAGAAAAAATTCTTCCAGCTTGAGAACTTATATGTAAAAGATTGCGGTGCCTCCATATCTATCAACATCATTCCCCCAACTGCAGGTCATTTCTCTTTTTGGGACCAAAAAATCGTACAAGCAACAAATATGTACCTCATTTTGGTATTTTCTACTTGCCGTTAGCGTCAACTCGCGCACGGCATCCAAGACTGTTTCTACTTCACGAGCTTGCCGTTCAATCGCTAAACCTCGTGGAACCTGGAACGATGTAATCTCACGAGGTTGGGTGTTTGAACCCAGTGAATGGGCAAAAAAGTTCATTTTGGAGCTGTGAAATATATGGCAGCTGTTCAAACCTTGCCCAATTAAACAAAACCAATGCAAATTCACTCGATAGCGCCTAAAGACGAACCTCTCCTTTGATATCAATCCGACGACAGAACAGATTGCGGAGAGCATCAATTATACTCCTGTAAACTTGACAATGAATTAAAACTTGCACATTTGAAATACAAAACTTTCTTGACAAATGTTTCAAAAGTATGCTGGGTTGTGAACAAAACTTTCGCCCCAGGCGGGACTAGAACCCGCATCTCTCGCTTTTTCTTGAGATGACCTAAACAAGATAGCGCCTACCCTACTTGAAATGCAATCCCCATTCCTACATGAAATACAATCTCTATTCAACGAAATTTTTCCAAGAATTCTTACAAAAGTTTCCCCAAAAATAGCAGAAAGCGTTCATAGCTTGTAACTGGGCGCCTGTGAAACTGTAGTCGCAGTATCCGTGGTCACGGTCACGTTGCTCTTACAGTTCAGTTCTGTCAACTCGAAAACCGTGTTGGACGCTTCGTTTAAAAAACCCAGAAAGAGGGTTTAGTATTTCCGACATATCAGCAGAGAAAAACAAGACGAGAGAAATCCCAGAACATACGCTAAAGCTAGAAGGAAAAGGATTCTCTAAACAGGAGAAAAGACCCTTAATCGTTGAAAAGAAATGGCGACGTAACAACAGTGATAACAAAAAAATGAGAGGGCCGTGGGTTCCAAGCCGCGGATAATGCGGTTTTGTGATCGTGCGACTTTAGAATCGCAGGGTTGCACGATCGATCGCATTCGATTCTTACGCGTACTGCAAGAGTTCAAGCTCCGAACGCTTCTTTTAGATAACTACCTAACGATTCACTTTCTTTGCAACAATTCATTCAACTCACAGTGCAGTTTTCCAGCATACACTGATAGCGTTCAACCAAAAGCGTTGCCTAAAATACCATTGCTAGAAGCTCACCTAAAGTACTTTTCTGGTGTGTCCACCAATGGTGTAGGGATATTGCCATCAGGAAAATCGGTTAAAGCTCGTAGCCAGTGCAGATAAATGCGTACAGCTCCACGGACGGTCTCGAATTCACGATGAGTGGTGAAGGAGAGCGTGAGCGAATAATTCAGTACCTGAACAAATATACTATCACAAAAGACCATTAGCCTCAGCGGTAGGAACTCTTTTGGGTGTAAATTCATGTTTTCTCAGAAAGAAAGCCTTTCGCAATCATGAGTATGAATACGTAAAAAAAACCAAACAACAAGCTACAGCCACAGAAGCTGATTTCAATTGTTTTGAGACTACCATTAACCCCGAAACCATCTTGTGCGACCGAGTGGAAGAGGTCCTCTCTTGACCGAAAATGAATTCAAAAGATATTCTCAGATGGAAAACAAAAGTATGGCTCGTCGAAAAGTTAACCGGAAAAGGTGATCGTATTGGTACTTCCAACTTCTTGTGAAAGCATTAAAGATCAGGACAGAGCAGCTGAACAAAGAACATCGTGCCCAATCGAGCTTTTTTGAGTAGTTGGTGTTAATGTTTGAGCTCTGCCTGAATCGATATAAAACGCTCTACTTGTAAAAACTTCAATCTGTGTTTATGAAGGATTGAAAACAGTTCAAGCAAAAGCGAGAGGTAAGAAAAGAGCGAGCCGAACGAATAGAAAATTAGGAAAAAAAATGTAGTTCAAGACCGAAATTGAATTTAGAAGCTGGAAGAAAGAAGTATTCTTATCTATCGGATAAAAGAAATGTACATAACTGAGAAATCAAAAGGAACCCAAAAAAAGAAAGCATCAATCAGATCAGATACATTTCCGTGAGTCGTGACACTCCTACCAGACTATCTAAAAAACGAAAGCAATCACCTGCATACACCATCTTAACTGGTCGTCAGTCTGAAGCCTGATTGACAACTGATCATCCTCGTCGCTGATGGATCTTGTAAGCTCGGAGAGAAGCGCAGAGGACACCGATTCACTTGTTGTCCTAACAAAAGTAAGCCTTGTAGATTTGGTTTATAAATCTCATCTATGAATGAAAATTGGTAGTTTTGTTCAGTGTTTCATGGTAATAAAAATAAATGAATTCAGGAATATCTCTGATAGAGTAAACTGATCTCCAGCTGTGCAAAGGTCATGGTGGGGAACGGGTGTGGTTCACTAGGACAGAAAGCGACTTTTTCGCGTTTCGCAGCGCGAAACATTTTCCGCTGCGGGAACCTCAGGTCCACCGCTGATCATCAGTGGACCCCAGAGTTTCCGCAACGAACTATGTTTCGCGCTGCGAAACGTGAAAAAGTCGCTTTTGTCCTTAGTGAACCACACCCGAGGAACAAATCAAGGCCATGCTCTGAATGGATTTCTAGTATGTAGATCTTTTCAAAGAGACAGGTCAAATTCAAGCGATCTATTCTTGAGGCCCTCAGACTGTCAATCTTCACATGAATCAGGGAAAAAATCTGCGAATTCAACATGCCCCAACAACATGCCGAGCAGAGCCTTGAAGGAGAAGAAACTCTTTTATTAGGCTGGCACAACTAATTGCGATACATTGTCTAAAAGGTACAAAGAGCTATAAAAATTGAAAAAATGAAATTGAAAATATATTTACCCTGGAGAAAAGGTCGAATATTGACTTGGTGAGGTCTGGAAACTCGAGTGTCGGCCAGTCCTCGTACATGGTGGGTGATGGCACCAACACGGCTTGTTCACCGTCACCAGTCCTGTACTCGTTCCCAGTCGGCTCAGCACGTCCTCTTAATCACGGTGATGATTTGCTCCATTTATATCGAGTAGGCTTGACAATGGTTTTGCAGACGTTAATACGCTAATCAGCGACGATCTCAGACGAGCGAGCTGGACGAGGTACTTTTCACACAGTACGGAGTCGTAGTCAGTAACGAATACTACGATCGCAATGTGCGCGATCGTTGAAGAGAGACTATTGTAACCTTCAACGTCCGTTCAGCATGGCGCAGGAGACGATATCCCGCTGCGATTCACGCGGTGCACTCACTCAAAAACAATACTTCCACTCAGTTCGAAGGATCTAATCATATATACCCATCACTAAAGCCTAACTTCATTATCAGGTGACATCAATTTTTCTTGATGTGAAACATTACACTATCATCACCTCTCACAACAAGCCGTAAAAGTTGGCGATTTTTTGATTATCAATATCCAAAAAATGAATGGGTTATGTTGTGCACTTTGTAGTATGAGAACTTGACTTCAGGAGTCATTTTATCCATACTTTGAAGAAGCAGCTACTCGGCGATAACTGGCGGTACCCCCAGGGGAGAGCCCGGTGTCAGCTGGTCTATCAGCCTGGTGGATAAATCCAAAGTTGTCACATGAAATCACTGAACGACAGACACTAAATACTGCTAAACTGACTAACCGCGCGCTGAAGCGTGTCTCAGTGACCAAATTCCTTCAAGGTGCACTCTGTTCCCGCGCGTTGGACGTGCCGTAAATGAAGATCTTAAAGGAATCTTTCCACGGAAAAAGCTCCGCCCTCATTACCACAGAAAACGATACCTTAAAGGAATCTTCCACGGAAAGAGTGATCATTTTGTCTTGTGTGTAGGATTAGTATTATCGAAACTAACGCTTATGTTCCGTTCTTTTTGCTATGCTCATGAGGCTAGGGGCCTAAGGTATCGTTTTTCTGTGGTAATGGAGGCGGAGCTTTTTCCGTGGAAGATTCCTTTAATATCGCACTTGACGACTGGGATGAAAAAAACGCGACGTTACGTATGTTTTTGAAAAGACATGGTACTATCGGATGCAACCTGTTTCCGGACAAAAGAAAAAGATTGGACAGAGGAGCCAAAACCAAAGCTAATTCTACGCATCGTAATAACTTCCATCTGCAAACAGGTGTGAGCCCTGAGCCTGAAATGGACTCATGCAGCATGAGGACAGCGAGTGGTGGTTGAGGTTGGTCACCTAACGACGGAAAAGCAAGTTCACTGATCCATACTACACTCACTATGGCCCATAAAATCGGGCGACAAACACCGCCTGAAAGATACACACCCAACGGTGGCTGTCGAGGGCTTCACTCCGCATCCTAGTTCTCGTGTGTCTCCAGATTGAAAGTTTCAACAAGTTGCAACTGTACTGAGAGTTCTACGTCCTCACAGGTGACTTTTCTCCAATGCCTCACCCGGAGCTATTGTCAATCATCTCCACCCATGTCGAGTAGGTCTCCACTGGTGTAGTGTCAGGCTCGTCCGAAATGTGTTTGAACCTACTTTGTACAAAGCATGACACAATCCATGATTCTTCGAGATTTGAGCGAAACATTTACAACTGTAGCTATATGTTCACCTCGTCCACAACTTTTTGATCTGCTTTTTTACTGATTTGCATTCCGGTCTCAAGAGCTACACCTCTCAAAAACGTATCTGATAGAGTGACGTAGCAGTTGTTTTCGGCATCGAACCGCGTAGTCACAGCAGAGTAAACAAAAGGAATTGATTACGGATAAATAAAGGCCGGCTTGAAGTGTGGAGGATACTGTGAGTTGTAATACTAGATCCCAAATCACTTTAAAAAAGTAGCGACGATCGCGACGTGTGAATCATAACAGATCTTGCAGGGGGACGGAGCATTAGCATGAACTTTCAATGCGCCGTACAACTAACATTTCGCGCAAACTCTTTCACGCCTAGCAGAAGATTCTCTACTTTTAGGTGAGAAGTGAAGAACATGGTCACAAAAAGGGCAAGACACTTCATTCAGATGAGATTGTTTCAAGTGGAGGTTTAGGAGGAGCTCGCCAACCGACAGCGACGTGAGTAATGAAAGGGTGCAAAATGGCTAAATCGAAGATGACTTCTGAGGAGCAGAGCTGAGAAAACTTGCAAATATTCACGCCCCCCCCCCGAGATAAAACCCACCAACAGCCCTGCAGTGCGTACCCGATTACCTCAACAAAAGCTGGAATTTTTAAGTTTCTCGAGTCAACCTCTCCTCATACTGTAATCCGGTACGAAATTCCTGGAAATGAAAATGATCACGCAGTGCGTGAACCGGTAAATATTTGGCAACCTTATTCTTATTCTTTATTACATGACTTACATGTAATATAACACAAACAAAACAAACCGACAATAAAATCAAAACAAAACATAAGAAAATTATATTACACAGGACACAGATAGAGGTTGAGCTGTCTCTTGAATCCAGCTAGAGATCCAGGCACCCTTACTTTTTTGGTCATTTTGGTATACTCAGAACCAGCCCGAAAGGTGAAGAAGTTACGTCTTACGGAGTAGTTTGGCCTCGGAAGAAAGATTTTGAGCGTTTCGCCCCTAGTAGAAGAAATACTGAACTCGAAGAAATCACTAACTTTCAAGTCAACCATGCCATGGAGAATCTTGTAAACCATTATTAGGTCATTTTTCTCCCGCCTGATTTGAAGGACTCAAGACGAAGCATTTTATTTCTTATAATGCTACGAGGGATACTGTGGTAAGTGAATCCCAAAGCGCGGAGGAATAGTTTTCCTAGTGAAGCTATTTTGAACTTTCTCAATACGATCCTTTGAAGATTTTTTACTTGGCGAGAAGACGCTAGTTCCATATTCGAGCATTGACCTTACATAAGTTTTATAAGCATGAGCGAGAAGCGAAATATCATTTGAACACAGAGATTTGAACAACAAGAAGAGACGATGTTCAGCTCTGTTAGCAATAAATCGACAATGCTCATCAAATGAGAGTTTGTCATCAACAATGAAACCAAGATCTTTGACGGAAGTGACTTCAGCAATAGGATCTCCCGACATGAAATAAGAGATGTGAGGGTTATTCGAACCGAGATGGAGAACCGTGGTTTTTCCAGGAGAAAATGGAAGCATCCATTCACAAGACCAGCGATTAACATCATCAAGAGCGGTCTGCAGAAGGGAGGGGGAGTGCTCGGTATCTACCCTTCCAAAGATTTTAATGTCATCAGCAAACATTTTGCAACTGACACCAAGCCTTAATGCTACACCGGGCAAGTCATACACATATATCGCAAAAAGAAGCGGAGATAAGACCCCTCCTTGTGGAACGCCTGAGGGGGCGCTCCGAATAGAAGAACAACCATTATTAACCACCACTTGAAATGTGCGATTACTGAGGAAGGCCTTGATCCAACTGACAATCCTAGGATGTAACCCTATGTGGCTCAGTTTCAAAAGAAGCAGCCTGTGAGAAACCTTGTCAAAAGCTTTTTGGAAGTCCAAATAAATTATATCAAGACTTTGCCTGCAATCTAGCGCTGAGGTCCATTCGTTTAGAGATTCCAGCATAAGTGTTTCGGTAGATTTACCTTTCCTGAAGCCATGCTGGCATGCAGGCAGTACACGGTTGACAAACAAATGTTGATCAATTCTTTTCCTCAAAATTTTCTCGAAGACTCTACAAAATAGGGAAGTAATACTTATGGGCCTGTAATTCAGCGGATCAAAAGAGGGAGACTTCTTCTTTAGGGGAATGATTAACGCATGCCTCCATCTATTCGGAACCTCAGCTCGAAAAAATATCAAATTGAACAGGTATTCCAACGGAGAAGAAATTTTACTGGAAACTAATTTGATTAACTTAAATGGAATACCGTCAGGCGTTACGGACGAACAATAATGCCAATGTGAGAGCAAATCAAGGATATCGCTACGATCAAACCATAATGAATCCCCCATAGTAGGGAAACCATTGACAGGTAAGGGAGGGAGTGCGGCAGGTTCTTGGAAGGTAAAAACGCTTTCAAAAACATCAGCAAGTAGTTCAGCTCGACCATGGTCAGAAGTAACATAGAACCATCACTGGATCGTAGGAAGCCCAAACCCTCCTTAGGTTTAAACCTTTTATTGATATACTTATAGAGTGCCGCCTTATGTTTAGATTCTACAACCTTCTTTTCTACTGAGCAATTGAACTTGAACAGTTTTCTCTCGAATTTATCACAAGCTGATTTGTAACGATCCCAATCATCCGCAATATTGGTTTCAATAGCCTTTTTATAGGCTTTCTCTTTGAGGACATAGAATCTCTTGAGATAACGGGGGATGCATTTGAGGGACACCGGTAATTTTTTTACAGGAACAAACAGATCCAAGCAATGCCGCAAAATGAATATAAATGTCTCATACATATCATTTACTGTATCCGAGCACCGAAAAGACCCCAACCAGTCAATGGAATCCAGGTAACAATATAGCCCTTTGACATTCACATTACTAAAGTCGCGAAAGTAAAAATAACTGCTTTGAACAGATACATTTAGGTGAAATTTGACCGTAGAATGGTCACTGGTACCTAATGGGGGAGATCTCTCCACCCCTGTAATGATACTGGGATCATTACACAAAAGAAGGTCGAGAAAATGAGCCGCTCTAGTCGGGAAATTCACAAACTGCATAAAGCCATGACTGTGTAGCATTTCTAAGAACTCACCATCCAGCAAATCCGACGAAATTGGGGTATCCGACCACGATATTGCAGGGAAGTTGAAGTCACCCATGAGAAGCGATGGAACATTGCATGATGAGAGATCACTCAAGCATTTGAATAACCGTCTAGTATGAGAAGAACATTTAGGAGTCCTGTAGACCAATACGACCCTGAGTTTACTCATACTGAACTGAAGGTCAACTGAGAGAATTTCATAGGCATTAGGAGTACATTCAGAGAAGACAAGAACTGGAAAAAACTTTTTCTTCACCAGAATAGCTACGCCTCCACCTTTTTTCCTAATTCTATCACATCTTATGATATCATAAAGCAAGGTAATGTCCGCCAGCAATGGTTCCACCTCATCTTTCTTCCTCAGCCAAGTCTCCGTAATAGCAACGACACCACAATCCAGGCTAGAAATAAGGTAAACCAAGGACCGAGCATTTTTTTGCACTGACCTGATATATTGGTCAGGATACAGCAAACATCAGAACAGCACCGAGGATCTCTTACTGGTTTGACGAGATTTGAGAAGTAACAATTTCATTTGTTGATTGAGAAACACTAGCATTCGAAGTAGGAGGTTGATTTGATTCAATGGACGACGGCGATATAATAGGTTGAGTTGAAGAAGCAACCACAGTACCAGTTTGTTTATTTCTGAGTGCTCTGAGTGAGCGGAGACGGTCTCTTTCAATTTTAGTTAGAGAGGGCCTAATATAAATACCAGAAAGAGGAAAGTGTTTCAACAATGATGCCCTAGACAAAATCTGCTTCTGGAAAAAAGAATTTGGGAGTACAACTTTTAACAATCTAGAACGGTTAGCGGTAGGCTTTCCCATTCTATAATACATGGACGGAAAACATTCAATCGACAAAAAATGGAAAATCTTCTTAATGTGTTCAAAATCGAACGAAACTCTGGCAGTTGCGCTGGGATCAGCGCACTCCACCAAACCTGATATTACAACAGACCTTAAGCGTTCATGCTCAGAACAACAATGCATGTTAATGTCACTTTGAGTATTGGTTGACGAGGTCTGGACTGCAGAATTACCATTACAATCACCACTACCTAAGGAATTTCTCAGTACATCAATCTCTCTACGAAGGCGCTCATTTTCGAGCTTTTGCTGCTGAAGGTTTTCCTCCAGCATTTTATTACGTTGGACCAGGTCTTCCATTGAGGCAGTTTTTTCGAGAAGATGGGCAAGGATTGTTTTGACATGAGAAGGGAGTGTGGTATCGGAGGTCAAACTTTTGATTGCATCCACCAAACCATCACCGGAGTCGATCGGGGAGGCACAGGGAGGCTTCCGCTTGACAGGTCTGTCCTGAAACTGTGGGTATTAAACTAAGTTAAACATCAAATTCAAGTCAACGGACAGTGTTACGAATTCGATCTCATTACAACGGTGACCATCACTGGCAAACTCTAGGGATTACCTAAGAACGCGAATGCAACAAAAAAGTTCACAGTGCCGCTTAATTGCCTATGGTAACCAGAGTGGGAGAATTACGCTCTGGCCAATCACTGCACCATCACCACCTTTCTCTCGATAGCGACGTTGAAAAGATTCAATAACTATTTTTTCTCTAACTAGGACTGGCCCCAGTTATGCTTCAGCCATTCTAGTCACGATAGAACCGACCACATACAAACTGCTAGAGAACGCAGAACTGAGATCGTACGAGAGCGAATACGCTGATAACATGAAGATCTGGAAACATTACAGCTGTACTTTTAGATATCTAATGGACTGTTCATTAGTGTGTGGCTAGTCGCGGTACGTGCGATTAGGCGATTAGTCTAATGAAAAATATACGTATAGATTAGGCGAGTAGGCGAGTAGGCGATTAGGCGATTAGGCGTGAAGACTACATACGTATTGATTGGTTTGCTCCGCCCATAGAGCGTTGTAGGCGAGTAGGCGATTAGGCGATCGCTCAATGGGCGGAGCAACAAATCAATACGTATCCTTCTCTTATCGCCTACTCGCCTACTCGCCTAATCGCCTAATCGCCTATTCGCACGTACGATCGCCAACCATGAACTTTCCGTAAGCTATCAGACCCATCAAATCCAGTCAAAGATTGCGATTAGAAATAAGAAATCTACAGCGCTTGAGAAAAAGGTGGAATAAAGTAGGTCATGCAAGAATTACTATGAAAGTTTTAGGATGGACCTTACCGCTGACAAACCCAAGGGTGGCAAGTAGTGATTCCTAAAGACTTCTCACACCCACAGACTCGTGTGGAAATCATAATGTCAGAAAAAAAACATAAGCGATCATCTAATTCACGTCATTCAATAGCTTTGATGCATCAATATTCAAAAACATGTATCAGGTCATCAGCGCGTAAGCTATCTAGTATACGGGAACGAGCGAGATATACAAGAGTGCCATCGCAGAAAAGACAATCCCATTAGCAACAATATGACTTCACCTTGAACGCATCGTTTTGTACTCCTTCTGACTAGTAAAGGACGCCATTCGTTACGGGTCCCACTGCCTCCTGCTACAGTGAACCCTTCAATGTGGAGCGGGGAATCCGTGAGCCAGGGGCAGTGTCGCCAGTCTAGGGGGGTGGGGGGTGAGGGCAGACACTTGACATGCGTGAGAAGCTGGAATGTTCGAATTCAACCGCGATCACATGGGATCCCCGCGGGTTAAGGCAGTGGGTCCCGCAACGAATGGCGCCCTATACTAGTCAGTAGGAGTACAAAATGATCACTCATACTTTTAGACCTACCTTAAAGCTTACTGCGACATACTTGCCCATTGATGAAATATTTTTATTTTTTTATTTTTTTTTTTTTTTTTTTTTTTTTTTTTTTTTTTTTTTTTTTGAAATTTGCAGTAACATTCAACACTGGCCGCCAGCAGATAATAAACAACAAAACATTCCTTATTTATGCTGAGCACCTCCCCCCGTTTCCTTCTAATTTGCAATTCTTCGTCAAACCTATCCTGGTGAATTCAACACTAAATCTGAACTACCGTCTTCCTCAAAAACTCACTCGCTAAACAAAACACCCAAGAAAAGATCACAGATCATGGTAGCTTAACTTGTGTAACACGCCGCCCACTCCTCCTGCTCTACAAAGACACTGTTTCCATACAAATAATCGTATGGTTTACATTGCTGTTGATTTACTATAGGCATATACCCACACTCTACCTAACAAAACTATTGCATTATTAGGCGAGCACAATCGGTTCGATAAGATGGCAAAAAGAGAATCATTTTTTTACACAGGAAACTTCAAGAAAACTTTCCCATTCAATTGAAGAGCATAAAACCATTTGAAAAATGCTAATACGAGGCTTTTAAAGCTAAAATCACGGAACCGCTAGCAGTTAATCAGTTGGTATTTCCACTTTGCCACAGAAACCCTATTTTCTACTATCTAGAACATAACAGTGTCAGGTCCCGATCCAACCCACAATACAATTACATTTAAAAACCTGGCATCGAAGAAAATGCGGTGAACATACTGAAAAGCACAAAAGGCCGGAAAAGTCGTGTCGTCATCTCGCACGCAAGCGGTGACCCAAGAACTCGTCCACATCTTGACCTGGCGCCAATCGTCGCTAGAGGAACGAGGGTCTACGGAGCGCTTGGTTTGGCTATTTAGCATGTTTCTTGTGATATCAATGGATTTCTGAGCTTCAGTTGTTATCCATGTTTAGATATCAATCATGTTTTTCTGTTCCTAAACCTTACGATGTGTATATAATAGGTGTAATCAATTAGGCTTGTAGGAATACTATAAGCTATTATAAATTAGCACAGCCACTTTCAATGTGTAAAATACAATGTGGAACTCCAAACGATTCATTGCAAAAGATTCATTCGAAAACACTGCAGCTTCCGGGGGAGGGGGAGTCTCTAAAAGGCCCTAAGCTCACACTTTCTTAGACGAGGACGAGCTGAGTTCCTGATGCAACAGACGCTTTTGCGCATCTCGGATTCCTCCTCTCCTTTAATTGAGTCTGAGAGTTTTTCCGTAAATCTGACGCAATGTTACGGGTTACGGGTTTCCCTCCCTCGTGGTCACCAAATTGCGCCTCAAAAACTTTCACAAAAGAGCTGCAGAAGTAATGGGAGAGGTTCCCGAAAGTTTGAAAGCCTTGTTGGAGCATCGCGCTTAGCGTAGGTATTGTCCAGCTTAAAAATCGTACGGTATGAAGCCACTTCTTTCGTTCGCAGTGCGCTGCGAGAGTTCCAGTCTCGCTACGTATCAGCGGTGGACTGAGCTTACCGAACGAAAGATTTTCGAAGAGTGTGGTTCACTAGAACTTTTTCGCGTTTCGCACGCGAAACATTTTTCGCTGCGGGAACCTCGGGTCCACTGATGATCAGGTGGACCTGAGGTTCCCGCAGCGAAAAATGTTTCGCGCTGCGAAACGCGAAAAATTCGCTTTCTGTCCTAGTGAACCACACCCGATGTTTCGCGAGCGAAAAGCGAAATGTCGCTTTCTGTCCTAGTGAACCACAGTGTGGGTAGGATATTTTGTGGTGGAATTCCTTACTTTAACTGTTATTGTGACCTTATAGTACCTCTTTCAAGCCTCTTTCAGACCTTGACAACGGTGTTAAAGGCCGAAAGCCTCGCCAAGAAAAGCTTTTAAAGTTTTGGGAAGCTCTAGCAATATTTGTTGCAGAAAGTTTTTGAGCTTCTTGCGTAAATAATTTAGAGTCACATTGTTTTTAAACATTCAGATCAGTCGACTCCGGGACAGAACATTAATATTCAACCACTTAAATTAAGAACTTGCCTTCAGATTAAGATTGGGAATGCAGGTCATAGTCGAGTCAAGAAGTGTTGTTATCGCGGGACTCATTTGATTAGTCAAAAAGCGAACAAACTAACTGGTATTGATCTTTAGATGCATAAATGGAATGGGAGTGTGTTTCTGGTTAGCTAGGCGTCGGCGTAGTGATTCACTTTGTGAAACACCAACACGTCAATGGGCAGCAGTATGAGGCATCCCTCGGCACAACCTGAAGGCAAATTCCGGTCCTCGGACGAGACTCGTGAGTATAGCGAAGTCTCCGCCACACTTGCAGAGAAAAAATGGCGGGCGAGTTCATCACACGACAAATCCTCCATGGTAGAGTGGGGCCTGACCGACAGACTTGGTACGTCAATTCTGGCAGGACCTAAGCAGGGAGCGATCGCGATCGCGTCCATCGCTTGCCAATCGCTCTCGGTCGAGCGATTGGCAAGCGATTGCGCAATCGCTTGCAAAGTGCACAAGCGACGGCCGATGGCTCTGCTCGATCGATACCGCAGCCGACTGCATCGACTGGGGCGGGGCCAATCGCCCGTCGCTTGTGCACTTTGCAAGCGATTGCGCAATCGCTTGCCAATCGCTCGACCGAGAGCGATTGGCAAGCGACGGACAAGCGATGGAGCGATCGCGATCGCTCCATCGCTTGGTCCGTCGCCGACTATGACGTCGGTCTTAAAGTCTTTGAGGAGCACTGGCCGCCGTGGAGTTTACGACTCTTGAATGTCCTCAATGGGCACGAATGGTAAAGCCCACAGATGACGGAGAACGCACGCTCAGGTTCAGATCCCAAGGTGGAAGTGAGGACCTAACTAAACTAAACCTTGGAGCAGGGGATGGGGTCGCTAGGACAGGAAGCGATTTTTCTGTTCTCCGCAGCGTGGAACTTTCTTCACTATGAGAACCTCAGGTTCACACTGATCCGAAGTGGACCTGAGTTTTCGTAGCGAAAGGCGGAGAGTCGCTTTCATATCCTAGCGAACGCACATATATTTCGCAGTTGCTCAGACTGCTGGTGGATGGCCCTTGTCAAGACTTGAGCATCCATGCCCTGGAATTACGCACATGTAGCCGCCATCCTTTGGCCGTCAGTGCTCTATTTTTTCGCGATAGATAACGTAGAAGAAATTGTGAGTCATCCAATAGGGAGGCATACGCTGTGACAGTTGGTACCGCCATAGAAGTGCCAATTTTTGTAGTGGGATGTAATTCTATTTTGGCGAATAGCGAAATAATCTGGCTTATCGAGGGCATCTCCCCCACATTGACTCCAGCTTAGCCCTAACCCTGTGCCAGTCCTAACATAGGGTTGGAAGAGGAAGGACAAGCTTAAAGGAATCCTCCCGGAAAAATCTTGCGTTCTTCCCCTACACGCCTATGCGAGCTGTGATCACTGTAGAGACAACATACAAAGTTTCACGCACAAAGATTCAGTTTTCGAAGAAAAACAAAACTTACAAAAACCACACTCTATGGACAATCGAAGGTAAGTGGGGCGGGACCAAAGGCGGGGCATGGAAAGAAGTCCGCCTTGGCTCAGTTTATGCGACGCAATGAAAGATCGGTTAAAGCTGCGACTTTTGAAAAGATCAATTTGCGGTTGCGCGTCGCACGGCACGTTCGAGAGATCCCCGCACACTGTATGGGCGAGACACAGCGGTCGCATCGCGAGCTGGAATGTTTTCTGCTGCGCAACGTGGCATTGAAAACTGCGCAACGCAGGTTTGACTTGCTTCGGAGGTCTAGAACAAATTCGATCGATCGATAGGATGCAAGTAGAGTTGTGAGATGTTAATGGCAATTATAGAAGCCAAAATGTTTATAGTGAAGCACTCCCATCCTGCGCCAGATTTGTGACAGATGTCCGGCGGGAATTTGAACGCGTAGCAGCCCTTTCGTTTTTCGAATTTTTTACCAAAACAAATGCAATTTTTTGTTCTTTTCGTTCTTATCGTGAACGATGGGTCTCAAGCCAGTGAATTATGGGTGAGATAGGATCACGATTTTTCCGAGGATTCCTTTGAGGGGCTAAGCTTAGCATGGTGGAATGGAATTAGGTAGGGTCATGGGGTGGGGTTGAACATATTGCTTCCTTGGAGTTTCTACCATTTCTGGGTTGAATACAGATGCCTGGTCTCCTAGTGCCTTTGTGGGTGCTCTTCCATGGCGTAGGATGACTTCCTTGCAATGCATTTGTGCTTTCTTGAATTCGACTCTGGTAAAGCACCTTTCCCCTCTCTCTTGAACCGTCTTTACTTTCTACAAAGCCGTACCCATTCGAAACAGGTACCGCTTACACAAGGCAAACTCAACAGAGAAACGTTTCATTTCTCAATATTAACATATGTTATTGAGAGATTAGAGAAAAGCGGATGGAAAATTGGGCCGTAAAAACGCGTACTGCCAGGATATGAATCCGTAGCGCCCGTTGTAATATACAGTATAAAGTATATGTGCATGTATAAAGTAAAACCTGTAGATAAAAATGAGACCTATAAGGATACACATTTGCATGTTAGTCACCTGCACATGGTAGTAATCGGAAACAGCAACTGCAAATATTCTATTAGGGTCTTAGTTGATGGGTGAGAGGCAGAGATTGAAAATGACGAAACTTCACATCGATTGTGAAACATACCGAGGAATTCTGTACATACAGCTATAAAGGGAAATATTATGCCTCACGAATATGGTAGTCATACAACCTACCATTAGTGCACATTGACAAGTTGAAGATTACACAAGGAAAAGACAGAATAATCACAACGAATAATCAAGTTTCTTAAGTTTCTTCGCCCTCTGGACAAAATACACAATAAAACAACCAGTTGTGTTAATAGCTTTCAAAAACGTAAAAGTAACAGCAAAATAGGAACAGTGTAAACCGAGTTCTCGACCAATGATGGAAACCCCGAGGGTAAAAAGCTCATTCTTTGCAAAGTATTAGAGCTGAGATAAAGTACATTTTAAAGCATTCATAAATTCGAATCATCTCCTCCTCATTTCTTCTTCTTCTTTTCATCGAAGAACGTTCGAAAACGATCTTGGAAGAAATCCTCGAGCTGTTCTGCGCACTGGAATAATAGACAGCTATAATTGTATCTTTGCCACTCAGATCTAACCCTACAACGACAGCACGGCGCCATATTGGGCCTGCTTCCAGACGGAGGAGCTTTGTTATGGCAGTTTTCTGTTTTGAAGTTGTCCATATGCGCTCTTTTATTTGAAAAAATAAATCTTCAGTACCAGTACTGAAGTTATCAGAGAAGCAATCACCAATCAGGAAAGTATCCTACTTACTATGAAACGCTTCATCTATCGGTCTGTCGCTCTTTCAAGGTGTCTGTCACGAAATTCCCTAGCTCCTCGGGATCCGCCTGGAGGGACCGGGTCAAGTGTGGGTGGGTGGGCAAGGTCTCACGAAGTACAAAACACACATCAGCTGAAGCGGAGCCCCGCCCACAGAGGGCGTGGCGTGCATCGAAATGAGCCGGCAAAGATTTCAAATTCGATTTCAAAATAGTCTGGAGAATGGTAAAAAATGGGTAGAGATGTGCATTGACAAGCCAAGTAAAACTCAAAGCCTCACCTGGTCCGGGCATGCTCGGAAGAGGCTGTGTTTGAAGAAAAAAAATCATAACTCGGTTAGAGGAAGCCTACAGGCACAAAGATGGTGAAGGAAAGCAATGCTAAAGGTGTTTCCAGCGTGAGCGAAGGTCGGCCTATAATGGGCGGAGCGTGTATCGAGGTGGAGAGCCAGGGTGAATAACGGTCCAGGAATTCCTTGACCATGGCTCCCTACCGTGCGAGAGTAGTGTCGAGAGTGAATGAATGCGCGGAGAGCACAGACGGCTCGCAGCTGGCGAGAGTGAGCATCCGCGTGGGAGAGCGTGAAAGAATCCTCGACGAGCCGTTGTCTTTTCCTTAAGCGATTTTCACTCTACAGTAGAGCGTTCCCACCAGTCCTCCAAATTATAGTTCGAGAAGTCACAGAGAGGTGGAAAAAAGTAGATAGGGGCGGACGAAGGTCGCCAGCAGACGCATATCGATTGACAGTCCGAGTTCTGGGAAACTAGTGGAGAGGCTGGCAAGAAAGAAAAGATCAAATGCTACTGGTAGGCAGGCGCACGCCGAAATGGGTATAGCCCACTACTAGACTTGATTCCGAGCAATGGTGGGGTGACGACGGGGAAGATCAAAGTGAGGGAGAGCGTGGGATGCAATGAAGTGGGCGGAGTCAAAATCCAAAACCGCCACAAGGCTCAGAGAGGACGTTACCGAGAGAAGTGGATGAATTTCTGTCTGGAAAGCAAGTCAAACATTTGTAGTCGAGCGGGCTAAAATTTTTGCCCATTGATTTCCGTATTGGTGCTATTCTCATCGTGCTGCATTTTTCAATGCTAATGCTCTCTGCTAAACGGCTAGAGACAAACGGCAAACAATTACCCATCGGCGGACCTGTATACCGCGGGAAAGGCCCTGTTAGGCCAGGGGGCATACCTTTATGTAGGAAACATGCATCGTTCCGCACCCTAAGCGACGCCAACTGCCTTTCATCTAGGTGTATTTCCCTCACTTGACCTCCGATTTTATCGCGGGGTCCTCCATTAATTCAGCTACTTAATCACTCACATCAAATATTTCGCTTCCTTCCTCATTGTATTCTTTACAGTTCGCTATGATGAGGTAGGCATCCGACCGAACTTCTTCAGGGGTGTCGTAGACATGTTGCTTAATTTTGTTGATCATTGTGCGAAGATCCATAGGTCGGCTGATCACATCGTAGTAGTCCGGAACCTAAAAGGTTGCACTCACAGATCTTGATAAAAATGAATGCCAATTAATCGTCGAAAGTCCTGAACGGAAATGAAAGTAAATGTAGATAAGAAAACTTTGACCAACGAAGGAGGAATTTTATAATTTTTGCATTGGCAAATAAGGTCGGCCGCCACCAGCATAGCAATTTCATTTTGCCAGAATGTGGGAAATGAAGCAATTGGCAGAATGGAAGGAGACAACGAATAACTGCTTACCTCTTTTTTGTCCACAGGCTCTAGGAAAGGCCATGCATACGGTTCCCTCATAGCTTCTCTTATAATGTTCTCGAGAGCTTCTATCCTTGCTCTTGATGACAAATCAGCATCACGGAGATTAGGGACGATGCTGCGTGCTGGAGAGTCAGTGTATTCATCAGTGTCTGAAAAATTAGTAGAAGTATTTTGACACCAAAGGAACTCTCCAAACAGCAGATTAGACTGCTTTTCGAAAAATTAAGCGAACATGCGTTCAAAAAAGAACATCGGAAACAATTCAAGTTGAAGAAGAGGGAAGGGCGAGATTAAAAT
>MU893200.1:0-11210 GCA_036418205.1 Ostertagia ostertagi
TCGCATTGTTCTAACCTCTAGGACTGGTTGACATATGGGCCATACTGTCTAACATTGTAGTTACATATTCTAGTAACAGTAGTAGTGCAGAGCTGCAACAGAAAGGAGCAGGAGTGATCTTACTGCTTTTTTTTTCGATCTGGAACGTAAAAATCGAGATTTTCTTTTGAAAGTTGGAACCAACCAAAGTTTTCCTACACCTCTTATGGCTCTACAAAATAACGTATGGGTTGAGAATGGTACGAAATTTGACTTCAATTTAGTACAACTGGCGTCCAAACAGCAGCACCAGATACATCCAAGGTGGAATGGTGGACCGCATCTTCCTTATATATAGTGATCGTTCGATACCTACGTGAGTATGAATCTGGGCGTATAAGCGCCTAAAAATTTTTAAAGTGGGAATCGCAACGTTCCATTGCTCGTCATGGGAAGAAGCGTTTCCTGCAAGTCTAGTACATTTTTCTTTAAATATGGTTCGTTCAGATCATCTTGGGATGCTTTGCAAAAAATGCTGAAGAGCAGAGGAATACAGTTTGGAAAAATAGTACCCTATCTCATCAGCTTCGCAAATGCCTTGGATATGGAAAGTCAGCTGGTAGATGCGTTCAAGAAGGTTCTGTTTGCAATTTTCAGATTTTGGAACTAGTTGCAACAATGACATACCCTCCTACGGGTAGGACCTTAACGAGTGTTGGAAAAAATATTAACATTATTTGCACTACCTGGATTGTTGATGTAATTCGTGAGATGCTTGGCCTTAACTTGCTTGTCCCACATGCGATTTTGAGATTCCCAAGAAAGGATTTCAACAGCTCTTTCCAAATTGTTCGTTCCTTTTGTTGTCAGAGCAGTTGGCCTTGTACATACCTGCTACCTTGTGTTTTGGGAAAGTATCAGATCATCTCTTCGAAGCCCATGACAGTGCTCTTCAATCTCTGGTTTCAACGATGTAATATCACTTCCATTCTCGTCCTCGATCGGGTATGCCGTGCGCCTATTGGCTTTCAGGATTGCAAACGCTGTTAAAAGCGCCTGGCAAGAATCACCTCAAAAAATTGTCTCAATAAATCTCTCACGAATCGTCCTTATTACTAGATCTTATAGTTGGGGGTGAAGCAGTGTCTTTAATTCTTTCTTCCTACTTCCGTCTGTTGTAGTAAAAACTAAAGCACAAATTGGGAGCATCATTGGAAGGACTACACCACACGTGTTTTCTGAGTCTTGTTCTTTTTACGGCCAATTCGCGAGCCTACCTCAGTGATATTCCTGCAGTCGTCCGCTGACAAAAACACTCAGCTTATGCTGTTTAATGTTTCGTGTGATATGCAGAAATTCGCCTCCAAAAGTCGTATGGGTATTTTTTCAGAAGTTACTCATTCTTATTGGATTCATGTTTTCAAAGGAGAATTTCACGATAAAAACGAAGGTTAAAGAAGGGGAAAATTGCTATTGGATAGACAGGCGGACCTCCTGAGGGTGCGGACTGACACAATTGGCAGCGAAAGATTTGACCTCGGCGATCTAGCATGGCTCACTCTTGGCGCAGTTGGCGCATACGCCCACCGACCATCTAATCACTCGCCGCAGGTCTATACGCTGGCGATGATTAGATAGCAGGGAGAGCATGAGCTTTGCAGTGTGCATAACGATACAAGTCGCACAAAGATATCAACGGCCCAGGAATAGTCCCACTTCTCGGGTTACGGGCTGTCTCATGGTTTTTCCTTTTTTCTTGTATTATACATATTTATTATTATCAGTTCGACGTTATAACAAGGGTGGCTTATAAAATAAAACTCAAGTACCGATAGAAAGAACATCAAGGAACTCATCCAATGAACATCAACAAGTGTTCAAAATAGCTGTAGTGTGAGCTAGTTGTATAAATAAAAAAAGGGGAAGGGGGAGAGGAGGTAGGTCCGCTAACGTTGCTGAAGTCCACATGCCAGAGCGGTAGAATGTCGAAGGGGGAGGGGCAAGGCAAAAGACGCATATAAAACAACAGAAAACCACTTGTACCACTCCTCCATCCTTAAATTAATTTGGAATGGATGCTTTTTCATCGTAAATTCTGCATTTAATAAGCAAAGCGATGATTATTTGGATTGTAGAAAGGAAGCATCTTGATTCTAGTGGTTTGAGAGCTTTTTATAGGTACTCGCGGAAAAGAAAATGAGGAGATCAGTGTTTATCGTACTCGTGGACTCGGTGGAAAATAAATCGCATGGTACTACGCATTTTTATGATTTATTGGTTTATGATGTGATATATTATGGTTTATTTATTGTGGATCATACATCATATTATGAGTGTGATTTACCAAGTTTAGGCCATTCATATCATTTCAGACTACTTAAAATTATTGGAGCGGAAGTTTTTGATACCTACGCAACACATGACAACAGATGTTGCTCATGGACTTTCAGCGTAAGCATTTTTTGCTACAGTATAATTGTTATGATGCAGAAGTAGTGATTCTTGAGAGTTTAGTAAGAAGGATCTGTGATTGTTTCGAGCGTTAAGCTAGTGATTCTTGTCCTACGATATTTGCTATCAAATAAGTTTTCCCTGGTTTTGCACCCAGTTCTAATTGCTTAATTCTGTTTGGATCTTTAGCTTTTTGTCTTTCATGATTTGCGGAAATATTTTAGCGTGGTATACATTTAGGAAGCCACAGTCTTGCGCAAACTTCGTTTCGAAAATGAATCTCAAGCTCGGTGGCATGAATTACGAAGTCGTACCGGAAAGTTTCGCGTATGTTTTAGGTTTTGGTACACGCGGGGGGGGGCGGGGGTGGAGCGGGTCTGTAAACAACACCAATTCATTGGGGGATCAGGATGATTTAGGTACCGGTATCGAGTAATATTGATGCACTTTTGCAATAGAATATCCTCTTATTCTTATTATCGCTAAACATCCAGCTGGACATTCTCAGCGACTTTGAGACTGTAGCGGTGGAAAGGTATTTTATGCTGATGACAACAACGCAATGAGATGATACTGAAGTGAATTGCGTTATCTAGAGTATGGTTCGGAGTGGTCTCTATGCTCCTACAAATATCGTAATTATCGGCCTTATCGGCCCTTATCACTTCCTGTACCCCACCGAACATGTTCCCGTCCCACCCTGTACATCACTTCTTGGAACCAACGCCCCACTGCTGCTGGGACGCGCGCTATGAATTTCGTGAAATTTGCGTTTCAGCGCCTCTTATCAACCCTTATCAGCCCTTATCACTTCCTGTACCCCACCGAACATGTTCCCGTCCCACCCTGTACATCACTTCTTGGAACCAACGCCCCACTGCTGCTGGGACGCGCGCTATGAATTTCGTGAAATTTGCGTTTCAGCGCCTCTTATCAGCCCTTATCAGCCCTTATCACTTTCTGTACCCCACCGAACATGTTCCCGTCCCACCCTGTACATCACTTCTTGGAACCAACGCCCCACTGCTGCTGGGACGCGCGCTATGAATTTCGTGAAATTTGCGTTTCAGCGCCTCTTATCAGCCCTTATCACTTTTAGACCACCACCAAGTATGTTCCCTACCCACCCTCTATATGCTTTATATATAGTAGGGATGGATGAGGCTATTGTGTTGAGTGAGACCATTCA
Source organism: Ostertagia ostertagi (assembly GCA_036418205.1). Classification (NCBI taxonomy): domain Eukaryota; kingdom Metazoa; phylum Nematoda; class Chromadorea; order Rhabditida; family Trichostrongylidae; genus Ostertagia; species Ostertagia ostertagi. Next base: position 3,620 of record MU893200.1, read on the forward strand.
CAGCTTCAAGAGTGAATTTCATCGTTTTGGTACTCGTTATTCTTGCAACGAATATTCAGTGCCATGAAGGAGTACCTCTCACAATATAGTGCACGATTCTACCTTGTGAAGAATGCTTGAGCAAAACGTCTTATTTCTCCTGACTTCGAATTACTGCAAGTAGAGCAGTGAAAATCGTGTGAATTTTGACCGAAACGGCTCAGCGCGCTGCACCATTTCGATTGACGTTTTCAGACAAAATGTATGGATTTCAAGAGGGAAGACCCTAATAATCGGTTACGACGTTGCTCATCCTGGGAAGCCTAGTCGTGATGAGCTCATGAACAAGATGCCGCCACAGAAGCCAAGTGTTGTGGGGGTGAGATTTTTTGGCAGCCACTCTCTCTGAACTTAGGTAGTACTGGGCTTTGATGTTAGAAAATTTTTTCTTAGTTCTCGTTCAATGGAGCTGTGCACTGCGAGAAATTCATTGGCGATTACCACTACCAAAAACCACGTCGCGAGCAGGTATATCTTCAGGATTGGGATCAATAGTATTCCACCGTACTCAGTTTCTGACGCAATATATGTCAGGTTGATACTTATGTTTTAAACGTTCGCGTCAAATGGATGCTCGGTTTGTTCATCAAAAACCGAAAGGTATGGCCAGAAAGTGTTGTGGTTACGCGAGATGGTGTGTCAGAAGGCCAATACAGGATGGTACTGTTCTCTTTTTCGAAGAGCATTATTATGTAAAAGCAGACGCATCGCAGGTGGTTGAGGACGAGCTCCATGCCATAAAGCAGGCCTGTGAAGAGTTTGGAAGACTTCATGGAAAAGATGCATGGGTTCCGCGTTTTACAGTGGCTGTAACCACGAAACGGCACAACGCACGCTTCTTTGCCAAAAACAATGGTGAGTAGAAGCTTCGCTCTGAGACAATGTGGGCAACCGTTTTTGGAAACGTACTTTGCTGCCCTTGGGACATACAGATGAGAGCGATGAAGTGTGGGGTGTGGCAATAGTCTCGCTACTTCAAATACCTCGGTGAGTTGGATTATCGGCAGAATACTTGAGCTTTTCCTCAGTTGAGCGATGACTACTCTGTTTATGCTGTCACGAGTGCGGTGAAGTTTCTGGTGTAGTTTTTGATAGAGAAGCTTTTCGAAAGATATTTCGACTTTTTCATTTTTCTGAGCACCTAAAACTGGACTTCTCAGTATTGCGGCTGTAGGCTTCGAAATAGCTGTTCCAGTCGGAGTTTATGAGGAGTGAAGGACGAGCGCATGGCTTGTTTTTTCGTTGCCGTCAATTTTGAAGCAGTGCAATATTTCAACTCCTCGGTGAATGCTCGGGATCTGCTAGTTAGTGCTGCGGTTTTATAAAGAACGTTAAGGTATCGGAAATCCAAAGCCAGGGACTGTCGTCGACACGGATGTTGTGCGGAATGACCTCACAGAATTTTATATGCAGAGCCATCATCCTGTGCAGGTACGTTTCGAGTGACATGTATAACACCGACGTAGATTTATGGCGGTGGCGGAGGCGGGTCGATCGTAGATATGGCGACCATCTAAGTGGGCGCGGTTGCAGGTCGCGTCCTCGCTTCATTCTTAGCTGAACAGAACGGTTCACTCCACTTGCCACTCAGACCTACTCGAGCTACACAGGCTCCTCTTTTATTCAGAGCTACCTAGGCCCCATCTTCTGCCTTTTGGATTAGGCGCCTTCGTATCCCGGCAAGAGCTCACGCCGCTCCTCAACGAGTCAAGAAGGTTCCTAACTCAATAACCGAGTAGCACCAAAGCACTCCTAGAGGATCACAGCCGTCGGAGAATCTCCAGTTACGAAGAGAGAACGAGCAGCAACTTGGAAAAGCAAAATCTGTGGGAACAATCTCCTTGCCTCTCATCGCCTCTCAAAGGGGCCTTCCCACGCCCCTGTCTTTGTACTCAAGGACACTTTGCCAGTGGCAAAGTAGTCTCAATTTTTACTGACTCGCCTCCGGCAAATTCTTGATCCCACGCGACCACCCTCCGCCACATCGACCCGCTCGGTGGAGGTGTGTTTGTAAGCCCATTCGAAAGATAGGAAGCAGTTTTCGTAGGATTTCTGTCGAACGTCATGCCAAACTGATTATTTGCATCTGTTTTACAAAACATACGCGACACGACGCTTGGAAGGTGCGCACAAGGAGTACAAGCTGGTCTGTCACCAAATTGGGACCCGCATCCGCCTCATTTCCTGTAAAAGTTTGCAGTTGGGCTGCTGGCAAGGCTTCAACCAGTAATTACTTATTTCTTTTCGCTTTAAATTCTCTGCCAGCGTCATGTGCTTTACTGACCTTTTCCTATTACTGCTGCACACGTATTAGGTTGTCTCATAAGTAGTGGCGCATTTTTTCAAACGGAAATTTTTCTTGTGAACCTCTAATGTTTTACAATGTTTCATATACCATTCGATAGGAAATTATCTGCTCTACAAGAAGGTATGTACCCTTTTTTTGATTGTTGCAAATTGTTTGAGTTTTAGGCATGCAAAGTGGGAGCTTCAGACGACGAATTTTCGCCAAACCGACAGCTGACCTAAACTTTATAATTCCCTAGAAGAAATCAATCAATAATGTAACTATAACTTACTCATAACCTCTACTAAACATTCCACATTTAGGTTCCCTAAAAGCTTGTCTCGTTTAATTTTGAGATTTAGTTATTCCAGTGCAACTCGGTGGTCGCCTGTCAACCCATAGAGCTTCGTTCAGAGTGGAATTTTCCATTCCGATTCTTAGGTATTGACGCCACTTTATACACCTTTATAAAGTGATTCTTCTGCTCTACTTATTTGCATTACGACCTTGGTTTTGATATCAATCATCGTCGAGTTTTAGCGTAGAAAATGGTGGTATGTCAAGTCGACGAGAAGGAACACTTCCCGGCCACCTTCTGCTCTGCTTCACAAATGCACGGGCTCGAGTGCACACAAACGGCGGCAGGGCTGACACCGCAGTTGCAACTGGTTTAGTATCAAATGAACTGCGAAAACTCATACTAAACGAGACAATGCTTCTTAGAGGAAACCTCAACAATATGCGCATAGTGTATAAAGTAGATGGTACTCGGAAGTTATAGTTACATTGATTGACAGACTCTACGTCCTCCTGTTAACTCCTGCGGGACCACTCCCTTTCTTCTGGCAAACAGTGCAAGCTTTTCTATCCTCCGCTATGTTCCCTTCCTCCTGTGACACCAACACCTGGAAGTGACGCGTATGCAACACAATGGTGTTTCATACAGTAGAAGGGACACAATCGTGATATGGCGGTAGATTTTTCGCTTCCCTTCATCCTCCCTTCCTCTCTCCACTGCCCTCCAGCTGCCACTGCAGCACGATGTGGAATGAACGGAAGTCTGCTAAGAAGGTGTTTATATAGCCCCTAAGAAGATGGTATTATCACACTGTCTTATCCTGCTACAAAACATTGAATATCTCAAATCCTGTAAGCTACCCGATTTGTTAGCGGTTTGTTTATCCCATGAGCTTCCTTCTCACTCACTTCATTTTGCGGACGGACACACATACATACATACACACACACACACACACACACACACACACACATACAGATACACAAACCGACACACAAAGTTAGCGCTTTATAATATAGAAGGATTTTCTTCGGGAAAAAGCAGGGTAAAGATAAGGTCAGCATGTCGCTGTGCGCGGCGAAAATTCGTGGGCCCACGTCTGAGAGCTTCCAACTTGCATGGCCGTAAAACTCAAACAATTTGCACATGCAAAAAAGGTATTGAAGGCCATACCTCTCTATGTTAGAGGCAGCGGATAAATTTCCTAATACGGACAGTGGTACTATGAATCATTGTAAACGATTACAGGTTCTACAAGAATTTCGGTGTTGACGAAAGATCGCGCGCACTCGTATGAAACAATTCTTAAGTATCATTACAGCATAACATTGGCTGAAGTCCGGTAGGTACGATGCGCAAGTTCTGCGCACCAGGGTTATGCAGCGTCGATTGTGTCTCAGAATTTGTCAACTGGAGGTGTTGCGTTGGCACTCAGCCACACATGTCCGCAAATTTGTGGCTCGTTCCGCGCCTTCCTACTACTCCATCCGCGCCTTACGAGTCGGCCGCATCCAGCCGGCGGGAGCTATTGCCTCACGACTGACACATAATGAGCGATAGACAACCTTAAAGGCAAGATTCGGGATAAAATAGGTGTCTAAAAGCGTTCAGTCATGATACTAGAGGTGGGAGGTGGTCTATAAAAGAGAAGGAAAGCAAACGAAATCACAGATTACGCCCCGTACAGAAACCTCCCCTATTTCAGCAACATTCCACCTTGGGATAGAGAAAAGGCGCGTTGGACGAGTTTCGCGAGCCTGACTCTAGTTGCTCCAGTGCCATTGACACAGGATCGCGGTGGGACCGCTGCCTCAAATGCGCCCGCGCTTTTTTCAGCGCGCGCCCGTCCGGCCCCGGCCGGCGGCGGGTGTGTAGGTTTGATTCATTGTTCGACCCTACTGGTATGTTAGTTGCAGGACCGGACTTTAATGCCGCTCTCCGCTCTCGGCGATTGTGAGTTTTCCCGGCCCGTGACGCCGTTTCGCTCCGTCTTCGCCACAGCTTCGTCCGCGCAGCGCCCCTGGCGCCCGCGCTGTCTCGCGCGTTCTGGGTCCCCGCCCGCTCCCGCGTGCGTTGCGGCTCTGCTCCGTGCAACCAAAAAAATAGACGTTCACGAAGTTTTTTATGATCTCTGAGTATTGTATAAGGGATTCAACGGGAGGCGTGAGTAGGTTGTTCTGCGTTCACAGCTTAACCTAATTATAGTTTGATAAGATTTCAGCCCCCGTGGTCTTTCTCTGTTAGATTTCAAATTTTTGCGGTTTCACAGCAAGCTGCCGTTTTGGGAATAAGGTACGTCTGAGTGAGTACGTGGCTGCCCACTATTGCGGGTGCTTACCGTTCTTCGCGTTATTTGTTTTAAGATGTGTTGGTCACATCACGGTTGTGATTTACTTTTCATATGTCTGGGTATTTCGAGTGTGTTATCGAGTACATTGTTTTTTGCGAATTGAAGATCCAGTGCAGGATGTATCCGCTCGGATTCTAAGGCGGATGTTGTTTGACGATTCGACGATTCCGCTGCGATGTTTTTTTGATCGGTAGACGGTTTGTCGCCGAGTGAATCGAAGCGTCTGACCCGGATGGCGAATCGGTCTTCTGCCGGAAGCGGTCGAAAATAAGTTTTGTCGGAATATAGGTGGCGGGATATTAAAAAGGGAATTCAGTGTGACGTTGAGTGGGGCTTGTTGAGTGGCGGGAGTGAGTGGGCCTGTTTGAGTGGGGGTTTTCTTTGGAAAGTTGGGGTCCGCATATTGGTCGTGGTAATAAGTTGATCGTGGGCAAGTCTCCCGATTTGTGGTGCGGGAGTCGTTGCGAACTGCGCAACGCAGGGTTGACTCTGGTTGCGGGTCGGACGAGCTGCTTGCGCCTTTGTCGCGCACTTTCAAGCGGCAAAAGGGGTGCGACATCAACACTTGTCCGCCTGCCTACTACCCCCGGGATGGAACAGGCGAGCGCGCTAATCGTGGAGCGTGCCTTTAAGCTGTCCTCAGCCATGCCACAATAGCGTGTACTCTTTCGCTCTGATTGTTAAAGGTTCTGCACGCTCAGAACTATTCTTTTTCTGAACCTCTACGATGAACTTGAGCAACTTAACTGAGATATTTGCAGGGAACGGCCAAACCAACCGCATATCAGATTCTGATAGACGAGAACGATATGAGTATGGATCAAGTACAAGCGCTGATGTTAGCTCTAACATTCCACCATCAAGTGAGTTTTTTGAGAGCTCTTGTTGGCATAAAGAGTTGTTTTTAAACGTTACAGGACCCTTGTTGTGTGCGTTGTACAACCACTTCTGTTCAGTTTAGCAGCGATCGTTATGCTAAGTAATTTGCATTGTACAATATCAAATTTTTGGTGCGGCGTGGGGACCCTCGAGACGTCTCTTATAGCTCCAGTGCTCTACCGCTTGTTAACGACGCACATCACGCTTTGAATGAGGGAAAGTGAGTTAGGGAATGGGCACTTACGGGTAGTGCATAAGGTGCTTTTCGTTTGGAACAAAGGAGTGGTGTGGATCACAGCGCCATAGCGTGCCTAGTAAAGAGGAATAAATGCCGTCAGGGTCGTTTCAGATATCGGACGCGCCAGTGTCTTTACCGGAACCGACTTATCAAGCTGACGAGTGGGCTAAGCGAGGAAAAAATTTATGGAATGCTTATATGTAAGTAGATTTTTCATTTTTAATCTGGGAAGTGATTACTTGATTGTTCAAATTTCCAGTCTAACCCAAACGAGTCTTTTCTTATAAGATCTACGAAAACATTAAGAGAGAGGGGGTGGGGAAGTGGGTGACGAAAGTATACCGTTCACCAACTCGCCTTGCAGATCAAATCTCGCCCTGGTTAGCTAAGCTTCTCATTCTTCTGTGTTTTGTTAGTTTACATGGCGGATTAACTTTCCTTCTATTCTGCTTGTTTGCAAGAAAGGCCTGAGAGGACACGACCATTGAAACGAGGGTAAATTCTGGTGTTTTAGTCAAATAATATGAGCTTCTGGTGAAACTGCAAGATAACGAATCTAGGGATATAATATGGGGGAAGCCAGCCTGTCGTATAAGCAATATTCTTTTGTCACATAATGCAGAAGTTGGATAAGATAATTGAAGGCTCCGTCACAACCCAATCACAATGGAGTGCGCCGGAGATTATGCTACTCCTCCGATAGACTTCGACGCAATGACGGACAGACTTGCTTTCTGGAAAACAGAACTCGAGCATCTCCGAGTGAATGCTTGAAAACATCGTTCAAAGAATTTCAATTCGAATTATTACGCTATGAGAATTTCAGAAATTTAAAAATGATTTTAAACATTTTAAGTGGAGACTTAGAAATTAAAATGAACAAGTGTCCCATCATAGGTTACCAATAGTGATTCCCTCCTCGGAGATTAGAGTAGGGAGTTATTATTTAGCCTTCGTGAAATATTGCGTATTGGTAGTCACTTGGTCATGCTTTTTTATCTCTTATTTAATTTATCACATCCATTTTTATTGTTTACTTGCAACTTTACTTACCGGTTCTTTTTGTCTATATATAGTGAACATTCTTCGTGGTTTATCAAATGAAGCTGTTTAAAACTGTTAATAAATGTGATGTAAAAATGTTTGTTTGCTGTGTTATTGTGGGTCAAAGTGAATAAGCCAAGAAAAATGAGATTAGATGTGAAGCAAGAAGTGGATAACCATGTTCAGTTTCTTGTCTTTGCGCCGTGTGTTTGTTCACGAATCGGATGATGGAGGATTATGGAAGAGGATTCCCAATTTCAATTTATGCAGTTGTTAATTACAAGCTAATAGTATTAGAGTATCGATACCGAAACTTGAAAAACTATAATAAATGAACATAATGAACAAGAAGTCAACCAAATCTGCGGACTTTCGATTGGTTTGACTATTTCTTCTGTGGGGTCCGTTTCCAGTGTGACGCCCACCCGAGCGCATCGTTGGGACCATCTCTAAATG
>MU893206.1:0-36152 GCA_036418205.1 Ostertagia ostertagi
GTATTTCGCGTTTCAGAGTCAATATTTCAGCAACTACTTCATCGCTTTATGCAGAAATCCTCATTGTTGCGAACTATTTTTTCAGACCTTTTGAAATTCGACTGCTCGAATCAAAACATCTCCTGAAAAGCTTTGATTCTCATTGTAGTGAGCGACATCTAGAAATGTTGGAGTTTATGGAGAAGTTTATGAATGCGTATCCAGGTCTATTCTCTCGCTATTCTTGATAAGATAACGTCATCAGATTTGGGAGGCATATGGTCTTTGGATTTCCATCGAAAGCTGTCTAGGAAACAGATCATAGTTTACACGTGTAATTCTAATAGAACGCCAAGTTTCTGAAAGTAGAAGCCAAGAAGTGGACTCTATTAAGAAACCACCTCTACAAAAAGATTGAGTTTGACTATGATAACTAGGAAAAGAGATGTTCTTAGTTTGACGAGTCTGCTTTGACAAACACCTTCTGACGTCCAACGACAAAATCAGCAGTGCGCCGTAAGTAGCCAACGGCGATATCGTCCCACAACTTCTGAGCGTCCAGAACGGCTTGGTTTGATTTGAGCAAATGGTTGCTCAACAGAATGTTCGCGAATCCAGAACAACATACCGTACCTCGACATATTCTTTTGCAAGACATTTGAGTTTTTTCAAACATTTTTGAAGAAAACACTAATGGAGCTCCACTACGAATGTCGCCCCATCACAAACTACCACACCTTCGGAAGAAAGTCTGTTGTGCCAAACTTTATCTCGGAGACTTGCTCTCGTTTTTTGATAACAACGACGGCGATGGTCGCGAAGAAGTTTAGTTCGAAAATTTTCTCATTAGCCCAAATCGTAGGAGAGATGCGGCGCGCCTCGAGCTCGCGCAGAAACTTTTCGCATTTTATCAAGCGATTTACTCCGAATCACTCCAATAAAGGTCAATATAGATGGAGGCGTTAACTTTTCAGAATAGAGTTGCCTCCCATGATCTATCACCTGCGTCACCTTTTATCCTATTGATCGTCGATTTGCTCGAGCGGGCGCCAGCAACGTCTCCATTCGTCCCTGTCGCGTGCTAAGAGTGGATCCTCCTCGCTCGAGGGACACGTCCTTCATTCCTTTCGTTCAGAGCTTTCGTGAAGAAGTCTGACCATCGGGCCGGCGGTCGTCCAGGTGTTCGTTTGACGTCCCGAGGGATCCAGTCGGTAACCGCTTGGTCCAACGGTCATCACAAATTATAATAGTAGAAGACGGCCACGCACGCTTCCGCGCGCTCTATTCTGGGGTACCCCCAGGAGGCCCGTCGCGCGGCAAGAAGGCAGAGTCGGCGGACGAGTTGCAGCGCGTGGTGTGCGATGTAGGACGTGCAGTGGGACACTCTATTTAACTTGACGCGAAATCCCTATAGTACGCGCGACTCGTCCGCTGACTTTGCCTTCTTGCCGCGCGACGGGCCTCCTGGGGGGTACCCTCCATCTGCTGCTGGCGTTTTTGAAATGAGCGCCAACCGCGACCATCCCCCTCCCCTTCCGCATGAGTCACCCCCATCACCTTAGCCTAACGCTCGCAAACGCGGTTCTCTCAAAGCGCGCACTCCCTCGCCCTTACGCCTCCAACCCCGACTCTCTGTCGCATGCTCTCTCGCGCCGTCTGGCGCTTGCTCTCTCGCACTGCACTGCTCCCCTCAAGAGCATAGCCCGCGTCCCTCTCGCACTGTGCGCTACCTAGCCGCCGTGACACACACACACATAGACAGACATACTTTGCCACTTATATATAGTAGGATGATGTGTCCGGCCCATGTTATCTTTGACCATTTGTCAAAAACGGCAGCGTTCCTGATCTTCGACCCCGGCTTAGTTCATAATTCCGGATGTCTCTCTGCTTTTGTAAAGGGTTACTCCAAGTGTTGCGAATCACGAGGATCGTTCCGAGTGAGTCCTGGATGTGCCGATGACCGCGGTGGTCACCGTACCAAATGACCTCTAGGACCAAAGAGATTGTGCGCGCATCTCACCGTCGGAAACGGCGTTGGCTCCCGTTAGGGTGTGAGCCCACCTTTTCTGAACTGCACCCTCTCTGAGTAGTGAATCTTTTACAAATTACTTGCGCTACGGTCACTTGGAGTTTAGCCTTTGGAACGGCTTTAACCTGCTTGAACCCGAGTAGTTCAGTGATCATGAGTCCTGATCTTTTTGAAAACTCATTCCCTCCTTCATCGTTTTATCATTCCATATTTCACTGGTACTCGTATTCTGGTTTAATTCATAGAAAGGCTGTTTCTTATGCGTCTTGTATTAAGTGCATAACCTATAGTTGCGTTGCCGAGACCGACCACGCTCTCCTTCGTTATCAGCCTATGCGATGTAAGACCAATCTATTATTAATTAGGTACCGGATATCTTAGTGTCGTTTTTTTCACCACGCGAGTTCGGACCACCAATATTTTATTCAAAATCCAGTGAGTGAAACGGCATATCCATCGAATGACTCATTAGCCCTTTCCCATTTACCAGTATGAGTGAAAACCTCGTACGATTAAAGTTAGGAATTTTTTGAGACGAAAAAGAGAGGTAGGTCGAATTTGACATCATCTGACAAATCATCCCTCTACCTTGCTAAACAGTTGGGCCTGGACAAAATATGTATACATTTAGTTAGAGTAGGGTCTGCACTGTTTGGTGGAAAATTTATTACTTACCAGCTCAACTGGACAATTTTTCCCGGAGTCTTTTTTGCCACGTGGGGTCAAAAGCGCACCCTTTTTGAGCACACGTGAGTAGCAGATGAGCACATTTATTAGAATTTCTTGGTCAATCAACTTCGTTAGAGCGTCTGTGCACCATCGATCAGTAACTGCTAGGGTGTCCTACCATTCCAGCACAAGACTGGTGCAGCCCCGTTTTGACTGATTTAGCTAGGACCACCTTTTTGGCGACGGTTGCGGGCATCCCTTCAAAGACTTTACTGTCTTTTAAGAAAACTGTGAAAAACCGATGAGCATTTTAAATGGTAGTATTCCCTCCATCAAATGCAATGCTGGTTTGGTGGGCGGAGGTTACAGCTCTCAGCAAGAATTTTGATGCATTTGGTACACACATGCGAATTTGCACACTGGACCCAGGAATTTTCAGAAGAAAGTATAAAAATTGGGGGAAAGTTAAATTGTGAACCAACAATAGAAGACGGTAAGCAACATATTTCGCAATATTAATGAGCAAAAACTGCCTTCTGGGATATTGATTTTCCATAGTAATCGGCCCCAAAACTTCCTGAACTCAGAAAAGCGACACTAAGATATCCGGTACCTAATAGTATGTTGTAGTGGTTGAATTCTTTGAAGAGCTTCTCATTCACGTTCATTTTCAAGGGTCGCCAATGCTGACAAATTCATTATTTCCTACGGACACATTCTGCATAGTTAGGTCGCTAATCTAGGCGTGTGTTGAATTTTTCTAGCAGTCAACTTTGTATTTATACGCATGCCGACTTGTCGTAGGCGCACCTTGAGTGCAATAGTAAATAAATAAATAAAACAAGATAACAAATGGAAAGCCCTGTCGCTATCAGTATGATGACCTAGGGGATGCTTGTCTCGTAAAATTATTTAGTCTAAATTAGTGTAAGCGCTCTCAGAACCCTTTTAGCAGCAAGAATTCAGTAGACAGTTCATAACGGGGAGATTCGCAGTTTTCTTGACATCAGTCATGCTACAACCGCAAACACTTACAACCATCAGAAAAATAAGTGACGTGGATGACATAAAGGTCACACTATACTATAGGCCTGAAAGTTATTCTAGTTGAGACTAGATACACTTTTTAGGTTTGCACAAGAAAGCTGTCTAAAGCACCTTTCAATTGAATCGGTGTAAGTTACTGCATGGCGCATACCAGAACGGGATGGATCTGCACAACGTGTGTCATTTCCTGTTTAATCCATCGAGATGATGTATCCTATCCTAAGCAATTTGAGGGTTTTGAAAGAGGTTCCTCGAATCGGTGAACGAGGAGTAGGGTTTTCATTGCTGCTCCGACTTTTGGGACGATCGTAGCACCTGTCAGAAGAAGTATATTCTGTTCTTTGGAAAAGTTTCTTAGATTTTCGAAAGATGCAACTAAGGAAAGTAATTGTCTTCCAAAGGAAGAATACTCGCGTGTAAATTCCAACGCCTTCGACGAATCCCCGACGGACCAACGGTTATCACCAAATCGCATGACGTGTCCGGCCCACCTGATCTTCGATTCCTTGGCGAAAACGGCAGCGTCCCTGATCTTCGACGTTGACGTAGTTCGGAACTCCGGATTCCCCTCTGCACTTGCGTGTATAGGGTTACTCCTAGCATCGTCCTCTCGACAGCGCGTTGGATAACGCTGACCGCATGCTCGTCCTGCCTGCGCAGAGTCCAAGTCTCTGAGGCGTAGGTTAGGGCAGGAAGACAGCGGAATCGAAGAGGTGGGCACGAAATCGGATGTTTTTCGTCTTCTCATCTACTCCCCAGCATTCGCTCTGCTTGCTCGATGTTCGGAGTTATAAGAACGATGTCGTCAGCAAAACGAAGGTGGTGTAGTTGCCGGCCGTCGACCTTCACTCCCATGTCTTCCCATTCCAGTTGACGCATGACGTTCTCGAGAGCGGCGCTGAAGAGTTTGGGCGAGATGGTGTCGCCCTGTCGAACCCCTCTTTCGATGATGACCTCCTTGTAGAATGGTGAAATTCTGGTTAAAGTTGCTGTAGAGCTCACGAATTTTACTTCCTTCCTTTGAACTACTATTTCACACTCTTCGACTATGTTATTGGTCTAATACTCTCATCAAGGTGGTGTATTGAACTATCTCATTCTGTTACATCGATGTAAATGCTGTCAGTCAAAATTGAATATTTTTTAATAACAGCTTAAGTTCAGGCACTCCAAAAGCATGTCATATCTGGCCGACGATGCTAGCGCATGGAACGCTCAGAGATCTCTATCACAGTGACGCTCATTTTCTAGAATTTTTCAAACGAAATACAAAACATTTGGACGACGCTTTTCTCTTCTTTATGGCAGATCATGGGCCACGAACGGAGGGAGTAAGTTTGCTTTCATCGTAATATCTTTTGAATTTATCATGAGACCTCTTGAATTGTTGAAAAAGCGCGGAAGCTTGTCAAGCATAAGGGCTTCACTTCGTAACATCGATATCGGCTAACCGGCAACACGTTATACGTGTGAGTGCTGACAAGCTATGGTAAGTATACCATGAAAAGCTGAGTTGGAATGAAATGGTGCCCCGGTAGCGTAACTGGTAGCGCACTTGCCCGGAAAGCGAGAGGTGCGGGTTCTAGTCCCGCCTGGGGCGAAAGTTTTGTTCACAACCCAGCATTCTTGTAAGACAATAAGGTGATTTGAATGCGAAGGGAAGGAATGTGTGCGCTGCATACGCTGTATACGCTAGTCAAATCGCTATCACATTCCACATGCACTCAATGTAGAGTCTTCAAACTCGAATGTAATTGTCAAAAAATGGTTTTGAGCGTGATAATGTGCATAGTTAACTTGATTTGAGACCTCAGCGTTTGGTGAGATCTGGTGTGCATAGCGCTAGCGTTACTACACGTTATTTCACGTGCACACCTTGCTAAAGTATGCCGTAGTATTCCAACTTTTGAACTTGTGGTCCTGCGTCATCAAAAGCTACGGTACGCGCTACTTTCGTTCTTGAGCAATTTCAACAGCTTCACTTTACATCTGTGCCTTGGAATGCTGATCTCAAATTCACCTTCTAAATGCGCTGAACGGTTCTCTGAACGGTGTTTGAAAGCCTGATACTCAGCGGCGGTGATCCAGGTTCTCACCTGAAATGCTTGCAAATTCGCCTTGCAAGATAATTCTTTTGCTTTTGCGTACAATACTTCTGTGAAGACCTTTTTACACGTTATTTCACCAGTGCTTGCCTAATCTTGCCTGCATTAAGAATTTATCAGCAAACGAAGTGGTACTGCTGCTACATGAAAGTGTGTGGCACCAGTAGAGCATGTCAGACGTTTTTGCTTAGAAACGAGTGTAATATCTGTTATAAGTGTGAAATTACCCCTTGGAGTGACTTTTAGCAGGGTTTGTGAAATTTACCTAGCTTTCAAAAAAGTTGACCATGTAAAAGTGCCTAATTCTCAACAACTGCTCCCATTCCTGCAGTCATTTCGGGTAACCGCTGTAGACATAACTTGCGAAAAGTTTTTTCAGAAATCTTCCAGACAGTAGTAAAGGAACACCTCGCGAAGGAAAGTTCTGCGAGCTCTAACCCAGAAGCTCGGACCACCACCGCCGAGTTGTTCGGCTTCATAATTCGTCCAAATGATCTTTTCGTATAATTAACACCTTGACGACAGCGCGGCAACTAGGTTTGCCGCGTTTTGCACGCCGCAATGGACATTGTGGCAACTATAGTTGCCACACCCTTTACATTCAGTTTTTTCTTGAACGCGCCATTTCTTCCCAGGTTTTTTGTGTTCATTTTTTAGGCCATACCACAACATAACCAAGAACCACGCGGCTTATAGAATGACCAAATATTCTTTAGTTTGGCAGAGATTCGTATAATGTATGCCCATTTCTCTATTAAGCGAAGATGTAGATAAAAAAGAATTTAGGAAGTGAGTCGTGCTGAACAAAGATATGTGTTTTGGACCGGCAAAAGCAACACGTCAAAAAATTGCGAAACACTTAAAGCAAGTAAGTGAAAACTGCTTTGTACAATTTGCTGTAAACACTTCATTCGACCGACCAGCTTTTGGTTTTCACATGTGTACCTTCCAATAAGTTTGACACACCGAATATCAGTGAAAACATTTTGTCGCATCGAAGTATTGCGTATTTAAAGCTCAAAATCCACAGATTTGTTGTGAGGCGGCGGCGCTCGCAGAACCGCTCTGGTCCCACGCGGCCAAAAATGCCAAAACGCGCGATGTCGTCAACGTGTTAAAACGGTTATGTGAAAACACCATATAGCATAGATGGAGACACACCACATCAGATGGACGGATCCATGGGTGGTTGGCAGTATGTCGACAAAGCACCCATGAACACGTATGGGCGACCGTGGAACATGATGTCATACCACACTTTCGGCCGCGTGGGACCGTGTGACATGATGTCACGTCAGTAGTCTTTTTAGAGCTGGTTTTCAACATTCGAGGTAACTTATTTATGGGAGGTATACGCTATGCTTAGTCATTGTTACCAAAGGCGTGGTCCCTAGGAAGAAGCTTCGGTAAATGGGCCCTATAGTTTTTCACAAAAATAGAATAGTTTAGTACTGAGCTTCCGACCAAGATTGTCAATAGCTTTATTTGGCCGACGTTTCGGTGCTTTCACCTTCTTCAGAGCCTGGAAAAGTCGAAAGCTATTTAGGAAACTACCCGTCCAAACACTATTTCAACCTACAAGATTCATTCAACAGGGAGTAAACTACTAAAACAATGTCATGGAGGGAGATGAGAACGAACCTTTAGAGATGCTGGCCAGAGAGGTCCACCTGCCACCCCGAGCTGGTAGTAACGTGGCTTAAATAGGTAAAGCCTTAGGGTCATTTGCTTTAGGGACCTCCGGAGGGTTGATCATGTAGATCACTCAAAAGACCTCTCGAGGCTAGGCGCGCCGCTGAACCCCCTGAACCCTTATTATTGATTACTATGCAGTAGCCCCCGACCCCGCCGCTCAGGGAAGACCCGCGGGTATTGAATGAACTGATTCTTTCTGAAAATATGCCAAGATTCACTCGCAAATGTCGAACTTCGAGAAGCACTTTGTGCAACAAAAATGTTTGGAATAATGATCAGGGTCGCACGTGGGTTTGCGCTAGGCGGAAAATTAATCGGTTACAAAACTGTTTGCGGGAATAAGGCGAAGTTGTGGCGTGGCAGTGGAGTGAGGCACAGTTGTGGTCGGAGACGGGACATATGGGCGTGCCCTCTGATCGCTGCATAGTTGAGCACTTCGTGCATGGTCTTGGGCCGTTTCATTTGCCGCTGTTCCACCTTTCTCGCAGACCATCCAGTCTATGAGTGGTTTTCGACATGTAAGTCCGATTATAATCCAACGATTGTATTGTAAGCTGGAGATACGGGGACCAGAAAGAGTTTCTGGGAGTGTGCTCTCTTAATTGCACGTTAGCTTTGGCCCTTTCCACGCATTCCCAAATCGCAGGAATAGCTGAACTGACCAAAATCGAAATCCGAGACTCACCACACAAGAACGATAGCAAACAAACAGTTCCCCAAAAGAGGTGTTCTCGTGGGACCGTGTGACATGCATGCCTGCACAATTATCGCGGGTCAAATAAGGCGCGCAGGTGTATACCGCAGACAGCCAAACGAGCCGGTTCCGTCAAACGGGTTAAAATGTCGCGCAGTGGATCAAAGTCATTTTCCAATACGATTAATTCCGTCCGCCACGAATCTCAAACCCACATACTCAAGGCCCTATGAGGAAAATGTGCGGCAGGGAGGGTTGTAGCTATGCAATGGCACCAAAATACGTTAGCGTAAAGGGTGGGTATACATGGTTGAATATCAAGGATGTGGGCAAAAATACTATGTCGGAGGAAAAGAGTCCTATTAATAAAATTACCAGTTTGGTCCGCCCGCTATCGCGCGCATAACACGGTAGGCTTCAGCGAAACTGGAGGACTTAAGGAACATCTGGTGATCTACTCCACAAAGCAGCTCACTATTGGATATGTCAGTGGAGTGACCTGAGGTTGGAGGATCTCCACTTTCATTGAAGTCCATCATACATGCGCGTGAATGCGAAGCTGAGTCGGTATATTTATCACAACTCGTAAACACCTAGCATTTTTCTTGAATCCTGACAATTTAGCGGTGATTAGAGTTTTGCTGTTAGCCTTAGAATGAAAATGAAATATGCTCCTTATAAAAAGTGAGATCTGATGCTTATCTTTGCTTTACATTCACACTTTCGCAAATCCTAAAGTTGAGCGGTTTAATGAGTTTGGCTTCGCTCGCTACCGCGTCAAAGTACATAGGCGGTAACAAAAATGAGCACAGCCGGGCTCCTTGTGTTGAACAGCACTCATGCTTTTGATGAATCTGAGAGATGTTATCAACGAAGGTGACTATACTGCTGGTGATAAAGCAATTATTTACGGGAGCTCGTCAACCCCACAAACATCCATCATTTTTCGGAAACTAACATGGTCTAGCGGCCGAATAAGCTCAGATAACTAATACCTTTGTTCACGATAGTTGTTTACGCTATCAGGACTTTGCATGAACAACTATCATGCTTTGGATGTTGAGATATTCTAGCGGTTGCAATTCTTACGTCCTATGGCATTGAAAGAGAAGCACCAACACTTATTATGCACAAACACCGACCATCCCAGAAAGCTCGGAAAGATTAGCGGTCTAAGCAATCTCGATGGTAACGACGAAATCGCAAACTAAATAGTATTTTTTGTCGCCATCTAGATAACAACTTTAGCGGCTCTTCATTTTTAACCTGATCAATCTTATCAGCCCTTATCAGTTGTTATCACTTTCTGTCCAAGAACGGCTTTCTCTTTTTTTTATTAGGCTTACGTTTCGGCCTCTTCGCCTTCGTCAGAGCCTGAAAAGTCGAAAAGCAATTGAGACCGATCCTTTCATGAGCCAAACAATCCTGAAGACAATTTCTCCAGACTACTAAACCAACAGGCGGTATCGATTGAACCAAGAGGGCTACAAGGCTTACCTAGATCTTTGTCGCCAAGGCGCAAGATCGACCACTCAAGAAGCATACAGTAGTGGCCAGAAATTTATGAACAAACGGTTTTTTCATGATTTCTCTTTTGAAAGTCACTGGAACGTCTCCAAATTTGCAACAATTATTAACTACGTGTTTTATGATCCACACAGAAAATTTCAACCTTCAGCTCAAATTTGGGTTTAGAAAATTTTAGATTTTTCGAAATTAATGAAGGCAGGTGAAAGATCACTTGATCCGTTTATTTGATTTAAATAATGTATAACCCAACAGAACAGTCAAGTAAACAGTCACTAACATTAAGCAAGTCTAGCACATTGCCCAGAACTCTCTAAAGTATTGGATACATAAACTGGATTTGAATGCGGGGTCAACTAATGAACTCACTCTCTAGTGGGGTCTCTCTCTGTAGTCCCGTCTTTTCGTGGCTCTTTCATTGACATACGAATTTGTAGGTCCTCCCCTAGTGGTTCTGTAATGTTTGGCTCAAGAGTCTGGCCTGGCTGGTCTTTTAAAAGCACCCCATGCTGTCGAAACCACTCCTGCATGTGAGGCCCGATGCTTTGAGTCGCTGCTCTGCTGACAGACAAAGCCAGGTCGTGTGGCAGCCATGTCTACGGATACATAACATCTTCTAGAATCTAAGTCTATACTACGTATTCCTTAGTTCTCAAAGTCTAAGAAGAGCGCTCGCTGTGAAGTGGGTGGGAGTAGAATGTGATTGACTAAGCCTGAAAAGAAGGTTGATACAGGTTTCTAAGGTCATCTGGAATGACAAAAACATATTACTGATGCATGACAGCAAGGATACTAGTAATGTACGGCACCACGAGAGGGAACGTTTTGATCCAAAGAATCAGCTGCCAATTGTGAAACTTGGCGGAGGCTTGATAAGGTTGCCTTGGAAAAAAGTGGGACCACGCTACACGACTGAGGGTAGCGATGAAGGCAGACGTTTGCTGTCATGTTTTGGAAGGTGTCATGTATCCGTAGGCGTGGCTGCCGCCCGACCTGACTTTGTCTGTCGGCAGAGCAGCGACTCAAAGCATCGGGCCTCTCACATGCAGGAGTGGTTTCGACAGCATGGGGTGCTTTTAAAAGACCAGCCAGGCCAGACTCTTGAGCCAAACATTACAGAACTAGGGGACCTACAAATTCGTATGTCAATGAAAGAGCCACGAAAACGGGACTACAGAGAGAGACCCCACTAGAGAGTGAGTTCATTAGTTGACCCCGCATTCAAATCCAGTTTATGTATCCAATACTTTAGAGAGTTCTGGGCAATGTGCTAGACTTGCTTAATGTTAGTGACTGTTTACTTGACTGTTCTGTTGGGTTATACATTATTTAAATCAAATAAACGGATCAAGTGATCTTTCACCTGCCTTCATTAATTTCGAAAAATCTAAAATTTTCTAAACCCAAATTTGAGCTGGGTTATCGTATAATGTATCACGTAGTTAATATTGTTGCAAATTTGGAGACGTTACAGTGACTTTCAAAAAAGAAATCATGAAAAAACCGTTTTGTTTCATACCAATTTTCTGGCCACTACTGTACTGTTTTGCATGAAATGGAGCAATTACTTTCCTCCCTGACGTGCGAGCGCCAAAATCTCCGAATAACACAGGAGGGAGGAAGGGCGCCAGGTTACGGGTTACGTTCACACATCCTTTTTCCTATTGATTTTGGGGTCTCTAGCAGCACCTCCAGCGTTTTCCGCACGGTGGTCTCCTTTTCTAGAGCCAAGATGGTAACCGACACCGTAAATGCAACATCTCCTTGGAAGTGAACCCGATGCATTCCAAATGGGATTATCATCTTGGCTCTAGAAGAGGAGAAACACCGGCGCGGGCTGGAGGGCATTGCTCTGATGACCCGGAAATCAATAGGAAGAAGGAATGGGTGATAGCCGTAGACTCGTGAGCGGGCGCCCTTCCTTCGACTCTGTTACTAGCGGGTTAGTTTCGGTGAGGTCAGAGAGGAGAGATATTAGAGGTAGGATAGATAGGTTCGCTCATTCCACGCAAAAGTCTGCTTCTTGGGTGGTCGATCTTGCGCCTTGGCGACAAAGATCTAGAAGCCTTGTAGCCCTCTTTGGTTCCATCGATACCGCCTGTTGGTTTAGTAGTCTGGAGAAATTGTCTTCAGGATTGTTTGGCTCATGAAAGGATCGGTCTCAATTGCTTTTCGACTTTCAGGCTCTGACGAAGGCGAAGAGGCCGAAACGTAAGCCTAATAAAAAGTGCTGAAATCTTGGTTGGTCAGGCTACAGCAAAACCATCACGTCACTTTTTGTCCCTCACCAAATTTGTTCTCTGTCCCACCCTCCTGTATCATATCTGGTTGTTATCAATCCTAACGACTTCTGGTCCCCGCTATTTCCGGTCAGACACACACATACATACACACAACCGCTTAGCGGATTATATATAGTAAGACAGACAAGCACCGCAAGGCGTAGAAATCCATCCGCTTAGCAATTTCTCCAATCGCACAGGAGCGCATGCCCGATAAGAATCCTCTCACTAACTGTTGAAGTGCTGCTCCTGTCAACAGAGAGCACAACAGAAAGGAAAATACTGGAAGTCCTTAAGATATAATAGTTAATACCCGGAACAAACAGCAAGAATGCTTGCAAATTGTCACATGGTGTGTATCATGCATTTGAACCGTTGCATGGCATTCCCACCATTATGAGCTCGAACCGGGTAGGCTAACTTATTTTGTTCGCTGCGCGTAGGTTTTATTTATTGAGGATAACAATTGGAGTTGGTTAAATATCCTGTACAGTCGCATATCTTTGAAAGTGGGTGTGTCACCGGGAAGTGACGTGCACTTGATAGAAGTGCGTGGATAAGCTGTTGCCAGCATGCTTTGCTGATAGCCAGCGATGTATGTTGGAAGCAGCTTATCCACATAGTTTCTATCAAGTGCACGTCACTTCCGGTGACACGCCCACCCCAACTCACCGATATCGAGTATATGAAGTTGTTATGTTTATAATATATGTTTGTAATATATGTTATGTTTATAATATATGTTGTCCGGCTTCAGTAAGAAGTAGTAAGAGTATTATTTTAGACCAGACGAAAGTGTCAATTACCAAAATATTGCAAATTATTTTGGGAACCTTTCGAGATTGGTTCTTTCGAAGCTTTCTGAGTTTTTTGGAGGCTCAAACTGTCGTCGCATTTAGGGGGGGGGGGGACCATGGCCGGGAACACTACTAGAAATTTTTCGGCGGGTAGATGTGAATTTCGTTCCTTTAGCACAGCCAATTAGGAAGGTGAGTGAGCCCTCAACCTGAGCGTTTTCGACGGATTCTTTTCCTTTTTTCTTCACTGCCGGCCCACTTGGCACCGATACATTCACATTCGTGTGCAAGAGCCACACCAGTGCGATCCTGCCTTTAAGATCTGGCGTTTAGAGGTACATATATCTTTCGAAGGATGGATGAGTACACATCTTTTTTTAAAAAGTCCATGGCGACTTAGTGCCCTCTCCCTATTAGGCGTTTTATGTATCGTATCTCGTTTACTTTCAGATTTTCGAAACGGAGCTGGGAAAGTACGAAAATCTAAACCCGTTTGTCATGGTCAGCATACCGAAACGTTATCGTAACACCTCGATTCATGAGCAATTAAGGAGGAAGTCTTATGTACTCATGACGCACTTTGATCTGCACGCCACTTTCATGGACATTCTGAAGGTTTCGTGAGATTTTATGGGTACTAAGTCAACGTTAAGATTCTGATTCAAGTTGATTTGTCTATTGATTCGGCGTTCGTGATGCTTAGTGCTGTCATGCACTTCTGAAGAGGTCCAGCCGCTGTCGAACTTCTCGGATACATCATACCGCGCACCGCAGGGCAGTGGCTCATCCTTGTTTAGAGAATGGAGAGGACCAAGAAACTGTCGCACGTTACCGATTCCGTCACAGTATTGTATTTGCCAATATAATCGAACCAATCTAACGTTAGGCTAGTTCCATGACGGTTTTTTAATCTCACCTTCAAACAGAGCGCAATTCTGAGCGATGCAAAGTGGGCGAAGTAATAGCCACTAACCAATCTAAATCGATGCATTTTAAAAGCAGCTTATTTATGGGACTTCATCTAGTGCAGCGGCCGCCAAATTGAATCCGTATACACGCCCTTTCAGAGACGGATATGTTCGACCTCACCTGAAAAGGACGGAGAGGGAAGTAGGGGTAGTGTGACAACTGGGAAGATGGGGATATCGGTCAGATTTGTGTACCGATTTTATGCTGTTGCACCTGCCGCTTGTGGAGCGTATGTATGAGACGTTGGAGCAGCTTATCGACGGGTGAAACACGTTGAAAATTGATCACTCATTCAAATGACCATATCCTTCAGAGAGGGAAATCTTTCCTAATCTGAGAGAAAATTTGGAAGTCCCGCGACTGGTACTGTCCAATCAGCAGCAAATTTGTAGAAATCAAGTTACAGTTTTGGGTTGACTGACGATATACTTGCGAAGCGCTGCTATGAGGGCCTTACAAAAGCCATGACTTCGATGCATCATATCGGAAAAATTAACATAACGCGTGAACTAGAGGGATTGTTCTATTTAATGATTGGTGAAATGACTTGATATACTAATTACGCCAAGCTTCCCGAATTGAAGATTTCCCTCGAAAACGGTGGAAAATCTTGTTTCACGAGTTTTCACTTTCCCAAAAGCTGGAAATTCCTTTATATGCATCATATGAGAAAGGTTATTGAAATGGCACTGCAAACTGGATGATTAACTCTTGTTGACTGGGTACTGAAACGATTCTGCGTTACGGTGCTGTCACTCTTTGGAACTTCTTTCGTTGAGAGTTGTGTGCAAAAACGAAATCGGATATGAAATCCACAAACTTTTTGCCTCCTCCTGAAAATTTCAAATGTATGTAACAAAATCTCAACTAGAGCAGTTTCGTGTCTATAAAAAATTGAAATTGAATTTCTTTTTGAGTGTGAATCCCTCCTCGTCATTGCACACGGCCCCTTTCAGAAGCCTGTTGACTTCCTCTCAGACCTAAATTTTCCCGGCAGAGGGCAGCGTCTGAAGCGAATTCAATGATAGTCTGTTGAGGTACTCGCCATGCGCACGACATACAATCAGGTTCGCGAACTTGTTTGAGTGGTAACATTTGTGTAGGAAAACTTGCGCATGTGAATGAACAGACTACTGCATTAAAGGACGAATTCACGATTAGAATGAAGGTCGAAGAAGGAGTAATTCACCTAGTTGAGGGACCCGCGGACCTCCTAAGGGTGCGAACTGAAGCGCAATTGGCACCGAAGGAGTTGACCTCGGCGACCTATTAAGGCTCAATCTTGGCGCGGTGGGCCAGTGCACGCCCACCGATCATCTGATCACTCGCCGCAGGTCTATACGTGGCGAGTGATTAGATAGGTGAGAGAGCGTAGTGTTGAAGAGGGCACAGCGATGAGAGTCGCATCAATGCTCAAATCAACGGGCAAGGAAGGGGTCCCATTTCTCATTTATTTCATATTTCATTTATTATTTTTCCATTTTTTCATTTCATTCGTCGGGTTCTGGGCCGTTTCTCATGGTTTTTCTTTCTTTAGTGTACCACTCACCATAGCTAAGTTAATTCTGAAATGGGTTGCCTTTCCAGCGTGAATTCGTCCTTCAATGCTTAATATTTCCCCAGCACTTACAGACCCCTTCTAGAGATTTCCCCCATCCATGTCAAGGATCCATCAACGCATGCCTGACCCTGCTGTTGAGAAAGGGGATACTCCAAAGGAGCTCAGTGTCTAAAAACGGGGTCCAGTCTCCGGTTCCGGCCTTTTTAGGCTGCTAAATCTGATCGGTAACCTATTACTTTCTTTTTCAGGTCGATTTTCACCTTCTACCCACTTCTCACCCACTGGTACATTTACTAGTTTCGAGCAATCTGCGTAGAAATTGATATTGCCCGGCAACGCATGACCTATAAAATTTTAACTTTGACGACCCTATCTATTCAGTACTGTGGTTCGCTAGTGGTTTTGAGCCTTCTCAGCAAAATCAGTTCTGTAGGATTGTAGGCTATTTGATCAGTCAGACAGAATTGCAACTTATACCGCTATCTCTACAGCTTTTTCCCTATCTCCAATCCGTCTTGGGACCGATTTACGAATTCTAAGAGAAACACGCCCACATCGGTAAAGTTCGAACGCACCGTCAAAATTTGAAGTTCCCTCTTTTGCCAGCTTCAATTTTATTTTTTTTATATTTTTTACCTACCTTCCTTTTCTAGACCAAACTGTTACATCCGTGGGGAACCCCGCCCATTTCTATGCACTCCCGGAATACCACTAGCAACCGAGTTATCTTCTCGATTTCCTGTACTTTTTTCCAGTCACAGCCCCGCAAAATATAAGTTACGTAGCGAATCTTCTATATCGGTGCACGCTCCTCCCATCATGAGCACTTGATCTGCTCTCCGCTAGTTCCACTTTCTCCGGTTTCTTGGTTGCCTCACTACCGAGTTATAATGTTTGGCAAGGCTCGTCAACAATTAGCACTTGGTCTGTCTTCTCTTCCCGCCTCCAAACAATTTTTCCAATCTTATGGCCTTCCTGAGGCCGATTTCCAAGTATTTGTGGAAAGCTTCGCCATGTAGGAACGTGATCCCCCGCGAGTGAGGGGGGGATGGATATCCTGCTCACTTGGTGTGTTGTCCGCAAATGTTATAGCCATCGATTTTTGTGTGCTTTTTTGTCCCGTTTGTAGCCGAGTTATGCATGCTTTTCTGTGAGCACCGTCGATTTAGAGAAGCTTCGTCAACGTGGTATGCCCCCGATGTTTAAGCACTCCTTGACGATCAGTCACGGGCAATACGTCCCGCAGCTTTAGGCAGACCACAACGGACAATGCGGACCGTATGGTGCGTCTGCTCAGCAGTACATTCATTTTTCTCTGCATACGATTCAATTGTTAGGTAGGATCATTCATAGAGAACCTTTAACATAGATAGAAACGTATCGCTCATTAGGAGTGGTCACGTGTGCTTCAAATATAGGGAGTGTTTTCTGATACGTCGAATACGAAAATCGTCAACCGCCCCCCCCCCCCCCCCCTCCCCCCCCCTCTCCCCCCCCCCCTCCCCCTCCCCCCCCAGTTGATTTTTTTTTACATTTTCTTTTCATTGAATGTGAATATCTAAAGGGTAGTGTAAGTCAATACGGAACCTCAAGTATGACAAGATATGTGTTTGGATTGCAATAATCGGTGCAAAATTGCTTTTGACGTTCATTGCAGCTGATTCTGGTCAAAGTTTTGCTTTCCACTATTATGCATCACACGACTTCGACAAATTTTACAATCTACTTTATCTTTGGGGCGCTATTGATACAACAGACCTATCATTAACTGTTGTTATCAGATCACGTGTTATTTCATATTTACCCTGCCAAATAATTTGCTGAAGGGACCTGAGGCAGCGCGCTCGACAGAGGTGCCGCCCACGCGTGATTCAAGAAGCTCATAAACGCGCTTGTCGTCAACTTGTTAAGCATGCAAAGCAGCACACGATTACGTATTTCCCAGGTGCTGGAGTTGTCTGAGAGCCGACAATGGGAAATGTCGATCGTCAACATATGCTAATTTCGTGTGTGCCCTCCGGCGGGCTTTTGCGTCTTCGGTGCACAGCTCGTCCTGCCGAATCTCAGCAAATTCACCCGCTTTAAAATTTCACGCCGTCCTCTCCAAATGAACTGCTGTGCCGAATTTCGGTACAAACACAGAAGCAATGCACGCTGCGTCTCATAGTTGCAGCTCCACCAGAATTTTTCATATCACGCAAATTTGGGGGTTTTAGCAAACGTCTCCGATATAACAGTGTGTTCAACATTGTTACATTGGAGACGTTTTGCCAAATTGCCTATGAACTTCAACTTTCAGCTTAATCACAGGAGCTTTTCCTTAAAATTTTTGTGGAAAAGTGCGCTTAGCCGATGTTCCAAAATCGTTATATATTCCACCTCATGTTTTCCTTCTATTTTCCACTTCGGCTTTACGAAACGTTTTATCGTGGTAACATCATCATTCAAGAGAACATTATAACAAAAACGGCTGTCGGGCTTCGACGAAGGTCAGCTCTTACCGAAAACCGTTTAACTAATCAATCATGCGACATTTGTACCAAATTCAGGCTCAAGGATTGACGGCTCAAGGACTTCTACGGATTTACATGATTGACCTGAGAAGAGCTCCAGAGTCTTCCCTTGTTTTCTGATAGAAACGAACGCCGTACCACAAGCGAAATATTCACTTATACCATGCCGTGCTCTGTCATTGGATCTTCTTTTAGGCTTGAATTCTGAACGGATTGATGTTTCCTGCGTGTAAAACAATCTCAAGGAATCATCTGTAGCGGTAAACCATGGCGAAAACTGAGTCGATTTCTGCATAATGTTCCAGCGCAGTCGACTGGACTACGGTCAGCTTTTGTATGCTATACATCGGTGTTTGTCTGTTCTTATCTTCACGTTTTTCTTTCTAATGGTAGTGTTTGTGAGGAAAAGCGCTACGGGGAAAGAAAAACACGAAAAGTGAAACGGACAAAAGATAAGCTTAGAATTCTTTCACCGTACGAAATATTGTTCCAAAAGACTTCAACTTTTGAAGAAGATTCGATGGCAGAGGACAGCACGGTATTGGTGGAAGTTTTTCTTGTGACACGTCCTTCCTTCTATCGAAGAGTAAGGAAAGGCCCTCGAAGCTTTTTTCAGCTTATCCTATGTAAAAGCCCTAAAGAAATTCTTTCTGACAAGGGAAGGATACCAGGTCGAAGTGGCCATTTGTAACGAGACATACACCACTAGATGTGTTTTTGGACGCTGATCTCGAATCTGCTCTCCAAATCTGCGAAACGATTCTCTGAACGTAGTTATGAAGCGAGATAGTGCAGTGGCAGCGGCCCGGGCCGACGAGCAAGAGGTCGTGAGATCGACTTCTTGGCGAGTTCTCAGCTGCTTTTCTTGAAAACATTGTTCAAAGGACTCTTATGCATGCTAAATCATCAGCGACTGCCTATCCTAAGGAAAGAGCTGGCAAAGAGCTTCGAACACTGTGCGCGTCATTTGCCGTGTCCTGTCGGTCGTGTGTGCCCACATTTTCGACTTTAGGTCAAAATTTTGGATTTGGACCAAAAGTTGTCGGAAGGGGTAGTTTGATGCGCTGAACACGAAAATCACATCTGTTTGGCAAGAAAGTGCATGACGCATGCGCTACGGGTGCCAGAGACGGTCATTTGCAAATGACGCGCACAGTGTTCGAAGCACTTCGCCAGCTCTTTCCACTTGTATGATAGGCAATCGAAATCCTTCGAACAATGTTCCAAGAAAAGCAAAAGTGAGAACTCGCCAAGAAGTCGATCCACGACCTCTTGCTCGTCGGCCCGGGCCGCTGCCACTGCACTATCTCGCTTCATAACTACGTTCAGAGAATCGTTTCCGCAGATTTGGAGAGCAGATTCGAGATCAGCGTCCAAAAACACATCTAGTGGTGTATGTCTCGTTACAAATGGCCACTTCGACCTGGTATCCTTCCCTTGTGAGCTCAGCGTGAATTTCCAGGGTTGCTCTGTCCGACAGTTTTTATGATATGCCCTTTTCAAAACCCGACAGCAGAATTATTATCGTGCCTTTTTAACAGGTGAGATTTTAGGCCAAAAAAACGTTTAGTGATACGTGAGTGGAAACTAATAGTAAACTAAAACTAATAGAAATATAATTTTTAGACATCGGTTAAGTGACCTTTTCTACAAAAATTATTAGAAGCTAATGTGATCTTAAGTTGGGATTCAATGGAAACGAATTCTTGCGTGAATGCAGCCAGGTCGAAAGGGTGCTCGATGACTGGACGTCTCAAATCTAAGATCTATAGGACCGTCATCCGGCCGGTCGCGATTTACGGTGCTGAGTGCTGGCCTACGACTAAAGAGATCGAAGCACGGCTCAGTGTGATGGAGACCAAGATGCTGCGCTGGACAGCCGGAGTCACACGAGTAGACCACATTCGAAACGATGTCATCAGAGAGCGATTCGGGGTGGCTCCAATTGTCGACAAGATGCGCGAAGCCCGTCTTCGATGGTATGGTCATGTCCTTCGCGCGAAAGATGACAGTGTCTGTAAGATCGGTCTCAACCTTGACGTGCCCGGAAAGCGGGGCGCCCGAAGCAGCGATGGCTCGATACGTTGCACGTAGACTTGAAGTCGGTTAATATCCACCCCGATCAAGCATTTAATCGGGAAAAGTGGCGTCAACATATAAGAAAAGCGGACCCCGCTACAAGCGGGACAGACGCTAAAGAATAAGAAGAAGAAGAAGAATGTTCGCAGCACAATTTCACAATAATATTTAACTGTCACATTGGAGACTTTTTCAACACATCTAAATTTGTGAAATTTTAGTATATTCTTACGTAGTTATAATTATGAGAGCAGTGCAGTAGGATAATCAGTCGCGGAGATTTACTTGGTATAATCAGAATTCAACTGGAAATTTGATCTCCTGCCGACCATAATGTGTCCGTAGCGCCACACATCACTTCCTTCCCCCTGTTAAGACAATTTTTGACCAGTACTTAGAAAGTAGTATCTACTAGTGTGTTGATATGTAATAGTGCAAGGCTGGTGTTTGCTATGAACCAACTTGCATTGAGCGAACTATAAGCTCCCACTTTATCTACGGATCACGGATTATACTGGAATGAAATGTTTTAGTGACAATGCTATCCAGGATCGAGCGGGTTACTTCCTTGCAAACCAGTTGAACAATCATATGGCTAAAGCTGGGCTGAGTTTGCTGTGCCAACCACAGTCTTACAATTCGGTATGATTCTTTTTGTATTCCAGGTGGTGAAGATTCTTCGAGTTCACATAAAATGATCACAAAAAGACACATCGTTTGTATTAATGTGTCTTTTTAAGACATTCAGTGCGACGCAGATCCAGGACGGAGGCGTTTTATTGTATGAGATCACCGTGTACCTCAAACCGTCAGGCGCTCTCGTTTCGGTATGCCTTCCTATTTCATACATAAAATTTTAAATTTATTCTCGAAGGTAAATGTTCTACTAAAATAATTTCTGAATTTTTTTTTGAGTCAAGCCGTGTAATTATTTTTCGGCACTATTCAACTACTACTAGTATTTATTAGTTGGTCCCATAAGTAATATTTTTTCATTTTGATTATTTCATACGCTACATAAGGTAGACGTGAGAAATCAGAATAACTACGCTATAGTAGAACCTCATACACTAAGTAAAACTCAACAGTTCTTTCTTCGCAAGGCGTTTAAAGTGCATAAAAGCAGGAGAAAGTAGTGCAACTTTTGATTTAAGGGAGATAAAAACTGAGCCTGCTCTACAGGTGAAACTGTGAGCTTCAAATTGGTTCGAGGCGTTGCATATGAAATTTTCACAGAACCGCCCCTGTTTCTGAATCCTGCTGAAGAACTTAGACGCATCAATTTTGTAAATTTCCAGGTAATATCTTAAAAACCACGCAAACATCATATACAGGGTGGGCCAAAATTATGAGGACCACGTGCGCGCGCGGTCATATCCACTTTTTTCGAGTCGCTCCATTTTCATTCGAAGAATCGTACAATTGAACCTTCCACCTAGTAGCTCTAATTTCTGTATTTTACACCCTGGAGGCAAGGGTAAATAAATGCCCCACAAAACTTTGATCCCCTGAAGAAGGCAGAGCTGAAGGCGCCTCAGTTGCGTGCCACCGCATGCGACTAGCGCTTCTTATCAGTCCCTATCACTGTTATCACTTTCTGTCCCCCACCAAATATGTTCCCGTCCCACCCCCTATATCATATCTTGAAACCAACTCCTGACGACCACTGGTGCCCGAGCTATGAATTTCGCGACACTTGCGTTCTAGCGCCTTTTATCAGCCCTTATCAGTGTTTTATTTTTCTTACCCCAATATGTATGTTCCCGTCCCACCCCCTATGTCATATTTCGAAATCAAATCCGGCGACGACTGGTTGGCGACCGCTGGTGCCCGCATTACGAATTGCGTCGGCATATTTACCCTTTACTGCCCCACTCCTCGAGAACTGAGCCGGATTTTTATCGAAATTGTCCATGACTGTGGATTTGGCTAGAAACTTGCCTTCAGGGGTAATTCGACCCGTAGAACACGAATATCACATTTGTTTACCGCTAGAACGCCTGGCGCTCGCGCCAGAAGCGCCGGCGCCAAAAGGCGCCAGAACATCTCGGATCACCAAATTCGCTGGAAACTTGTCCTCAGAGGTACCCGTAGAACATGAATATCACATTAGTTTGTTACGAGTGAGCCTGTAGCCTGCGCTACGGGCGCCCGCGCAAAACTGTTGTGATAGCGCCGGCGCCTGTGGCGCGGGCGCCAAGCGTTTTCGCTCTAAACCGGTATGATATTCGTGTTCTACGGGTCAATTACCCCTGAAGGCAAGTTTCTAGCCAAATCCACAGTCATGGACGAATTTCGATCAAAATCCGGCTCAGTTCTCGAGGAGTGGGGCAGTAAAGGGTAAATAGTGCCTTTCGTCAAACATACGCACACGCACACACACACCAACAGACACACTTAACCGACTACTATATATAGTAGGATAGCACGATCATTTTCTTCATAGATAGTTTTTAATTTTTGACTAGTGCCAATGCTGTGTGGATGTTTAGGCCTACATTCGGCATGACGGCGACGGATTTGTCTTGTATTCTGGATTTACTCGATTGAACCTTTACGGTCATCAAGCCGACTGCATCACAACACATTCTCCCTGGAGACCGTTTTGTCATTGTCGGCCATGGCTCTATAGAATGCTGCAAAGGTTGATCCTTTGAACATTCGCGAGTTGGAGTCAAATGGTGTGAAAGAATTCGCCCGAGTTTGGAACGTACATATTCATTCAGATGTTCTGGTACAATTCTGTTATTTCTAGTGTTCATAATAAATAAACTTGTTGCTCTAAATCTGCCCGTTTAAAATGGTGAAGTGAAAACCCGACAACGAACGTTTTATACATCATTCGATAATTTTATATGAGAACCAAGCGATGGTGATCACGTTGCCTTAGTACCATTTGGAGCTGCTGCTTGTGACTTGACTCGATCACCGTGTTTATTCAACGTCCCAGAACGGAGAAGCTCAACTTCGTCTTTATTGCAAATGGTGCCGGTGGTGGAGCTGTTACCTAGACATATGATATGTGACAAGTTGGTTGTGATTATTTCTGGAGGCTTATGTAAGCAACCAGTCTTGCTTGACGCATGACTTGATGTTCAACAAGTTCTTCAACTGTGGCGTTGGATTCGTCGCGTTCGGCACTATTGAGCGGACTAACCATAAGTCTAGGAGGAGGGGAGAAGCTCCGAAGGAAGATAGAACTGAGCACCCCTCTCCAAGTCATCCCTTGCGGCTGTCCTAGGGGGGACTAGGGTGGTGTACGTTGGCTGTATGGGCTCTCTGCATGCATAGGAATGCCTCACTCGAAAGCATCAGGGTACGTATGAATTGCAGGGTGGCCCCAAAAAAAGACACTTCACTCTACATTCAAAGTGACATTGATCATACTTTGCTGAATCCAAACCGAATACTCTTAACTGAATGTTGAAGAGCACTTTCACTATCAACAGATGTCATAATAGAAGCCCAACGTAGTTCTCGCAGATCCGGGTCATTTGCATTTATTTAAACCAGTTTTGCTTCCGCCCGCTATCGCGCGCATCACACGGCAGGCTTTAGTGAAACTGAAAGACCCATGGAATATCAGCATGAGGCCCTCCATTAGCCACCTCACTATTGAATGTGTTAGACTTTTCCCAGTTTCGCTGAAGTCCATCGAGAATACGCGTGATAACGTCTGGAGCTGAACTGGCATATTTATCTCACAACTGTAAACATCCAGCATTCTTCTTGAATTCAGATAATTTAGCGGTGAATAGGATTGCTGTCAGTCTCAAAATGAAAATGAAATATGCCTGTTTACATAAGTGAGGAGCTAAGGCTTATCATTTATTTACATTCACCATTATTTAGAATCGTATGCTCGAAAGTTGGGTGGTGTGTCCTGGAAATGCACGTGCACATTAGATTATGAAGTGCGTGGATAAGCTGTTGCCAGCATGCTTTGCTGATAGCCAGCGAGGTATGTTGAAAGCAGCTTATCCACATAGTTTCTATCAAGTGCACGTCACTTCCGGTGATACGCCCACCCCAACTCACCGATATACGAGTATAGACCCGAAAAGGATTAGCGGTTTAATGAGTTTGGGCTTTCTTGATAGGAACGAAAGTTATCATTTGCTGAAGACTTGATTGAATTCATGCAATAGACTGCTATTAAGTAGGCTGGTCATACAATGATACAGTGTGCACGTACCACTACAAATAGAATTTGTAAGTAGGGACGCTCTAGTGTCAGCGCAAGCTGCGTAACGGAATCGACGACTTTTGCGTTCTGACGCGCCCTTATCAGCCCTTATCAGTTGTAACCACTTTCTATCACCCACCAACAATGTCCCCGTCCCACCCCACATAACACCTGTGAGCATGGTTGCTCTGGTGTCAACGCGAGCTGGGTAATGGAATCGACGACTTTTGCGTTCTGACGCCCCTTATCAGCCCTTATCAGTTGTAACCACTTTCTATCACCCACCAACAATGTCCCCGTCCCACCCCACATGACACCTGCGAGTATGGACGCTCTAGTGTCAACGCAAGCTGCGTAACGGAATCGACGACTTTTGCGTTCTGACGCCCCTTATCAGCCCTTATCAGTTGCTATCGCTTCCATTCATGTACCACCATTGTCCCGGGACCACCCTACATAACACTTGTAAGTATAGACGCTCTAGTATATTAGGTTGGAAGGAAAGTTCCTTAACACTCAATTCGCGCTCTTTCTGGATTTCTCCCGAATGCTCTGGAATCTTCCATGGGTGGTATATAGTAGGAGTGGACCGTGCTACGTACGGTGATCAAATCAGCTTTCCCAATAATGGCGTTTGCATGGCACTAAATCAACTTTTCCCGCCAGACACTCCGAGCGCTCATTCTGTAAGAGCTCCGCCTAGAGAGATCTGCCCACCAGAGGTGGTCAGGATCAGTCCCGGGATAGGCCTGGGCACGTTCTCTCACATGGCGGTTTCGGCTTGGTTTAAACGCTCCGCAGCGAAGACTTTGATCTTTCTGACGCAACACACGACTACTGCCCATTTTGACGTTTGACGGTATTTCCCACGGGTGATGATCTGTCTGGAGGATTGACGAGTACAAGGGCTTCACAATGCTAGCTGCTCGAAAAGATTGCAGAAGAGCTTCGCCGAATATAGCGACAAGTCAACCTGCTTCACGACAACGCGCAACGTCGCGGGTGTTCGGTCTCAAGCCACAAGACTCTGAAGCCAGGCAGGACCGCGGCTGCCCGTCTGCCATATTCGTCAAACCTATCTATACACCTCTTCAACCTTTCCTGCTCGCTTGCTCATTACCTGGAGAACAGGAAGCTCGACGACGTAAACGAGCGCAAATCCGACACCAGAAGGTTGTTTGGCAAAAATCTTCCTAATTTCTAATTTCTGCGGTGTCACCCAAATGCCCGAAGGTTGGCGTAGTGTTGTTGTATCTAATGGTCAATATGTTATGGATCATTGAATAAATAAAGAATAAAAAAATAAATTCAAAAATTGAGCTACAAGTGTTAAGGAACTTTCCTTCCAACCTAATAATATGAACGACAAAACGAAATTGGCGATGCTCGCTTTCTAGCCCCTCTTATCAGCTATTATCAGTCGTTATCAGTTCCTATCACGTACCACTTGAGTCCCCATCCCACCCCCTATAACATATGTAAGAACCATGGCGCTATCGTTGCTGTGACCCGAGCTACGAATTTCGTGACAAACACACACACACACACACAGACCTACACACACAGACATACTTAGCGAATTATATATAGTAGGATAAGTAGGCTGGAGCATAAAGCTATTTACTATGCTCTAAAGAATATCCATTAGGAAGCGGTCACGCTGGCTTCCACGTGGATAACCGAGCTTCGCGTATCTACCGAGGTAGGAGATAGACAGCGATTGGACGAGTGAATATGTTGACATAATGCCGGCGCACTAAATGGCGATTACACCCCAGCCGATTCGCTCTCTCTTACTTTGCCGAGTTTATTTCACTTTTGTTTCGTTTCGACGAATAGGATTCAATCTAGCATACATAGTTCCCGAGTTTTAGGAATACGCTCTTTACGATTGATTTTTTGCGCACTTATCATATTCCGTCAAAAACCAAGTAACCCCTTCCTTTGAGAAATTATGTTTAGCTCAGTAAATGATTCACTGTGCATAACTTGCCAATCTCCTCATCTGTAAGCTTATTTTTCTCTTATTGTTCTATGAAAGTCGTACTTTAGCTGAATTTAGTCATACCCAAAGCATGCTTTTTTACAAATCAGCTTTCCGAATGCTTTTTTTGGGTTTGGCTCCTACCAAAGAAACTGTTAGACTGTGTTCATCACTACGATTATTTCCATGAATTTTCGCGGAGTTCTTCGTTTATATGGAAGTTCAACTAACGATAAGTGAAATTCAAAATGCAATGTAGTAACAGTAACAACGAAGTCAGAACATTGCATGCCACGAACTTGCAATACGGTGATATTTTCAGTGACCTAATAAGAGGAATGACAATAAATAGCTCTTGCAACTTGTACGCTCTCAGATATGATTTCTGATCTCTGCCCTTCTCCCTAGAAACTAAGCATTTTTAGGGCGTGTTCAAATTGAGTCGTCATGTATTCAGCACAATCTCCCTAGTAGTTCGCAACACAAACTAGTCATAACACAATTTCAAATGAGCAGCTGGAATTTATATAGAATTAGAACGGTGATATAATAGGGACAAACACCGCATGTATCAGCGGCACTATACCATGGAATTCGAATCTCGTATCTATATCATATCTAAGCACGCCTGCTGTTGCCCCCCCCTTCCACGTCCTGCATAAGGAGGTTGTAAGCGCCGACCGGAGTGGGTGGCGCCTATCACGTCGTTGATAAGGCGCCACGCCCCTGAAGCGTCACCCCTCGTCCTATTGGGTAGGACCCCTACCCAATCCAGTATGTGTCTTTCCCTATCGTCTCCATGGGATTTCCGTGACCGCTTCCTTCAACCGATACATAAAACAAAAGGCCGCGGATTCAACGTTACCGTAATCCGCTTAGCACTGGTGCGCGCTAGCAAGCATTGGAGCGCCATTTTAGCGACGCAAGCCAAAGTCGCTCGGTTAAGGGGCAGTGGTCAACCAACGCGTGAGAGTCCATACAGAAAAGCACTATGTACGTTGTTTTTCTATGACTAAGCCTTTAAGGGAAGGAAAGAAAGCAGAGATGCTGTATAGTGTGCATATGCGAGAGTGTCCAGAGAACACTACAAAAGGCTGGATCTTGTTCAGGGCATTCTTGTTCATTCATTTTGTATTTTGTATTTTTGTACAACATTCAAATTAACATCGTTTCTTTTGCAGTCTTGAACTGTAGCAGCTCTTATCTATTGAAAGATTCTTTTACTCAGATGCGTGTTCGAAAATTGTTTTTTTTCAGTCACTGGGTAGATCGATGTAGTCGTAGACTTCCGCAACGTTCCAACGTCGAGTGCATAACCAATAATGATTATGATCCAAGCCGCAATTAACAACCAAATTATGAGAACTACGAAAAGTAACAATCTGAGTAATCTTTTCCGAGTTTTTCCTTGAACTGGCTTGGGGCCGGTGGGGCCGCTAGGGTATGAACCGCTCTTTCTTAATCCTTTCTCAGACTGCCTACTCAGCTCTTTTCTATGCTCCTTGTCTACTCTTTATTCTACCGCTCTTGTGACTTTCTCGAATCTTTTGCTCTTCGTGCTGATCCTTGCGTCCCTTAAAGGGCTAAGCGTCGCTCCAATGCTTGCCGGCGGCACCAATGATAATGCATCACGGTAACGGTGAATCCGCGACCTTTGTTTTCTATTATAGTAACTGTGAGTCCACGGCCTTTGCTTTATATCTTGTTTAACCGATTAATCATGTAGCTGCTTTAGGCCGCAGTATTTACGAAAGACCGCTTTGAGCTCGACGACGGCACTGAAATAGGGCCTTTGGTGCTTGGAGAGTGACTGCGGCAGCCTATGCGAGTTAAGTCTGGTGAAGTAGGTTACGAGCAGAGTATTTCTTTTTTTGGCCACCCCTGTAGACAACTGGTCTACCGCTCGATGAGCGGAGTGAACCAAATCAAAATGTGATACGTGTCAATCCTACTCGCCTGGATGCATATTAACTTACTCTACTATTTCCCTAACCGAGTAGAACCTTTTCCCTACTAGCCTGACGTTTATTCGCCTATCGCACGTCCGATCTCGAATCATCAAGTTTCCTAACCAATCTGTATGCACCCTTTTCACAAATGTTAGCTAATCAGATTCTTGAACCCATCTTGAATGCACGATGACGAATATAAAGACATTGATTGTTTGACAACAGTGTAACTACTTTAAGCCACCGCTTTGTGCAAAATGGCCAATCAGAATGATTCCGGGCCATCAACACTGCTCTACCGTCAAGAAACTAATGAATGCAGATTTTCAGTGTTCTTACTCGATAGGAGATTAAATCATAATGCATAATAAAATTATCAACATACAGTGAGATACTTGCCCCTACCTCATGAGGTGGTGGTGCGGGAGAAACTGCTCGAATCTTTGGTTCCGCCTTCACATCTTTTCCAAATTGTACATGATTTTTGTGAACCTTTCCTACCTTGTCTTAAGTACACGAAGCATCATCGCAAACATAATTGAGAATTCACTCAACTCACGACCACTCACCAGCCGACATACCGAATGAATCAATACTGAGTCATAATGACACCGAGTAACGGTTTGACCTCGTAATCGCATCGATAAAACTGCACTGAGATAAACCGCTGCTCTCTTAGTTGCACTCCGAGGTTTCTACTACGCGTTGATAACCAACGTATCATTTGTACTCACATTAAAGTCCTTACGCGGACCAAAATACCGTGTCACCCATAATTCATCTGAACTGCGACCACATCGATTCACTGACACGACCGAAAAGCCGAAAAATACACTGTTTACGTAAACAAATTCGAAGGAATTGCAGGCTGCTCCGTCGTCTACAAAGACCGCCGACATCTGTCTCAAGTGCTGGTCGGACGGGAAGCTTCCCACTTTTTCTTCGTTATATAATCAGTAAATCATCCAGTCGACATTCTGTGAGTGCCTTACAGTTCCGCCATTAGCGCTTCAGTTCCCTCGACGGGAGATCAGAAGAGAAAAACAATTTTCAGCCCCTTTTGAACTTATTGCAATAATCTCACAAACTCTCTAAAACAAACTGATTTCTACCCACGTTTTTGACTGATCGATTTGTTTCCAAAACTCTCCTAAAAACCCATACTCTTTACCCCGATTCTCACATATATAGACGACATCCGAATCTAAAATTCACCATACACGCAACGATAGACCCACACGTGAAGATCCCCCAAGCCGTACTTTGTTTTCCAATGGCTTCCGCGCAATGTCGAATCACTGTGTCTCCTCGCTGCTCGTAAAACTACGGGTGTCTCCAGTCCGGACATCGGGATCGGCAAAAAAAAAAGATACACTTATCCCAGGGCAACATTCATCGAACTCCTATTTCCGAAGTCCGGCTCGCAACATAGGAACGATCGTCCTCCAGCATGCGAACTTTTATGGACGGAAATAACAGAATTGTTAGTTGTTTCCTCCCGTGAATGAGGAAGCACCGCATCCTGATACGAAACGACGTACATGAACCGGCGCTCATCCTCTTCAAACTGCCTCATATCCAACCCCTGCAATTTCCCAAATCGATTGACGTTCATACGAAGGATGAAAGTGCGATGTATCGCATCGTTGTATCCAGCCAGTCGAAATTCGAAGAAAACAGAGTAGCTCTTACCTCGTAAAAAACCATCCTGCTCCGTACGTGCAAATCGACAAAAAAAATCACAATTTTTCAGTGAAAAATTCTTGTTGGAATAGCTTCTTCTCAGAGACATGAGCTGTGACAATGCGAAACCACTTTTGACCAGCGTTTCAGAAACGTCGCAATCGTCTATGGTGTCTCAACGACCCCGTTGAGCTCGTACCGTACACAATGCTCCTGTGGGAAAATCTTTCGTATAACTTCGTATAGAGGCGCTTGCTTGCTTGTTGATAGATTATAACGTGCTCTTCAATATTCAGTTGGGGGTCATTTGGTTTGGTTTCGCGACGCGTAAATAATTCCATTTTGAATGTGTAAGGAATGATGTGTCTCTTTTTTTGGCCACCTCTGTAGAGTGTGGTTTTTATAAATTTGTTTCTCTCGAAAACTGAATCTTTGTGCGTGAGACTACGTACAATGTTGTCCAGGGATCACGACTGACTATGCATTTTAAAACCCAGAAAAAGAAAAAAAACACATCTCTTCCGCGGAATTATTCCTATAACCATAAAAACGTTGGGTGCTCGTGCCCTTGGAGGGGTGGGAAGCATTCAAGGGAGTTAGCCACTTACAGCACTTGGAGCTAAACCCCAAGGAGGGATGTAGGATGAGGATGTGAGCAGATAGTGTTCTCGCCAGCAATTAACCTCTCTTCTAGGCTTATAGTCCCTGATGGCTGCGGAAGACATACTGCAGAACCGCGTCTACTAAACCCGCGTCCTAAACTTTGAAATGTCCACCGCAAAACATGTCCCCATTGCACAATGGGCTTGCTTTCATACTGGCCCAACCCCCCTGCGAGATTCGAAGCGGTCCCAATGGCAAATCGCACACTCATAGTGGACAACTACAAAATAAAAAACATCAGAAAACAAGAACAACAAAAAAAATATAAAAGTACAAGATAACCCAACCATGAATAAAATTCAAAAACATCATACAGGAGCGAGGGACAAAAATCAAGCGTCGGACATGATACATTGTGGAAAATGGGAGCGAAAGAGAGAAAGGAGGCGTCCCAACGGCCCGCCACTTGCGCTCCAACGGGAAATCGGGCGGTAAAGCATTGCCACGAGATAGTTCACCCAATCCCCCAGTCCGAAAAAATGGCCGATTTTCTTTCCTTATTTTTTGTTGAATTTTGCTCATTGCCTCTGCGTTCGTGTTTTTTTTGCTCACACTTTCTTTTTTATCAGAAATTGTTGCGTCTGTAGTCGGTGATGTCATTGCATTGGGGGTTTGAGCGGGGGGGGCGCATTTGGGGCGGGACAGGGAACGCGGCGGCGCGACAGCAGAGCCACCAATAATTGCGTCTAGACAACTTCAAGGCTTAGTTCGCTCCGGTGCAGCAAAATCTGATTTCTTCAATACAACGGGGCTTAACACCCCCCGGGAGAGCACCCGTCTGTGCGGCAAAAAGCACGAAGGCGACATTGTCTGGGCGAGGAACGACCCGTCGCGGGCGCCTATGCGACTACCGACTAGGGATATCGCTGTACAAACGCACTTTTAAAAGATGTCCCCTCAATTAACAGAAAGTTAAGGCATTATCGCCAACTCACAGCGCTGCCAAAAACTCACCGTGCCGAATCGAATCTCTCGCCGGAGCTTCTTGCGGTCCGACCGAGCGCGAGGCCTCCCCCGGGGACACAACGCACTAGTATCAATCAACGTGGCAACATTTCCAAAAAAAATAACAGGGCGCCATTAACATTGGATTAACGCTCAGCCCTACGCAACAAATGTGTAAGCACCTGAGAACACGAAAAAGAGCTCCTCTTCCGCCACGTGGTCCTCCTCACCACATTCCTAAGATAAGCATTCACAGAATTAGTCGCATCATGTTGTCTAACATCCCTCACTGAGACGAGAGATAATAGACTGTCAAACGCATTCATTGCAAACGACTCAACACTTTTTTGCGACAAGAAATCGCAAAAGCATCGTGTGAGTACAAATACCTTTTGCCACTAAGTCTTAGGATCTGTTTTGCAAAAGTTTAGGTCTTTTTAGCGAGCTTTCGACGTTAGCGCCTCTGCCAAGCCTGAAATGTGTGAGTAGGAGCTTCTTACGATTGACTCAAAAAGCTAATACTTACTCATTCCATTCCAGGCTCAAAAAAGGCGCTAAGCGCCGAAAGCTCGCCAAAAAGACCTAGACTTGTGCAAAAGTCTTTTGTAAAAAGTTTTGGAGTTTTTCGCAATAAATACTTGCAGTCCCACATTGTTTATTACCCTTTCTTTTTACAGAATATTTTGTTTTATCACCGATGGCCTCACCTGGGGTTCACCGCCCACTCAGATGCAACTGCACAACGCTACTCGTCCAGGGCCAACTCAAAAATACTAGATTAGGACAAAATAGAAGAAGCCTAAGCCAGGAAAACACGAATGGAAAACACGGCATGAAGGCGCACAAAACATCAAAAACAAACAGTAATACTTATCGATCGGAAGCTGCCGACAGTATGCCAAGTGCGCGTCATGCCCCGTGCGCGTGTTGACGCTCTCCACTCTCTCCACACCGTTCACACCGTCCGCGCGGACTTCAACTTCTTGCTGCTGGCCCAATTAGCACCAATATTTCCGTATTCGTTTACAAAAACCATACCAATTCGATCCTCTGGCATGCCATTAAGGTCAATTCAGGGTTAAGCAAGGCGTCGAGGAAAATTTTAGAATACGACCCCCCCCCCCGAACCCCAGAGGCCGATCCATGGTACGACTTCACAAGCCTAGCTATGAAAAGGTTATTTAGTTCTCCACGTAACTGCTCAGCAAAAAAAAACCCTGCTACCCCATCCTCTACCATAAAAGTCGTCCAACAAAGAAAGATCATTGTCAATGAGTTCTACCAATAAACGAAGCGAAGAACGACGAACTAGTCATGAAAAAGAGCAGACTATGGCAGCATCTCTTCTTCCTATACTTCCTTTAGAAGGCTTACCAAGCCTCAGTACTACACAGGGTATGCTTTAACACGTTGACGACAACGCGCGTTTTGGGTTTTTGCACCGCGTGGGACCACGGCGATTTTGCAGGCGCCGCCGCCTCACATCAAATCCGTGAATTTTGAGCTTTAAATACCCAAAACTCGGATGCAACAAAATGTTTAGAATGATATTCGATGTGTCAAACTTATCAGAAGGGACAACTGTAAAAAATCGATCGAATTGACGTTTTCTGGCGATGAAAGGCAAGTTTCAGTTGCTTTTGCTGCAGTGAACCTCAGAAATTATTTTTGACGCGGTTGCTCCACTAAAAACATATGTCTTGCTATATGTGTGGGTCTGTACTTACTTCTACTGCTCTTTTTTATGACCAAGATTATCAGAATATAAAGGAAACTAGGAATAAACACAATTGGGAAATTCGTAGGGCTTAGAAAACCTTCGCTAAAAAGGAGCATATTCAACCATTCAATGAACCTCGCCGTGTCTAGTCATATTATGGTGCAGTCTATAGAATAGATGCAAAAAAATAGAAAAGAAGTAGCGCATGCGCGAAAAAAATAAATATTTTGTGTGCACACGGTCCCACACGGTGCTCAAGCTGTGATGCGCATGCGCTGCACAATGTCGTCAACTCGTTAATCTACACGTCCATCTTTCGGTTGGAAAAGCCTCGTAACTGCCTTGCCAGCAGCTGTGTGTTGATTGATCTTGCGCGTTGGCCGTGGAGCAGCTTATCCACTAATGAAACTTGCAACACATTTTCAAATTAATATAACTCTCTTTGAAGTGAACGATCAATCTGAAAGCAGATTTAGAAGTTTTGTGAAGAGTTCTTTCTGAGAAGTATTTAAATTCCGAAAATTAATAAGAAATAACGAATTTAGATTGATTAACGAGGAAAATTCGATGAGTGCTAGTTTTCAAATTTCTGAAGCCATAACTCCGTTCAAACTCATCAAATCTGAAAACTTAAATGGCATCGTACAACTAGAAGATTTGCTCTTACAAATGCTTACTGGAACTGCTTAAAACGTCCAGTATTCAAAAATGGCCGTTGAGGATTTTTGCAAAACTAAACGCGGAAAATTTGCAATGAGTGCGAGTTTTCACGCTTTACAAAGGTATATCTCCGTTTCAACTCATCTAATCTGAAAAGTTAATACGTCATCAAAACTAGAAGGATTGCGGGTCTATTCCAGTTAGGGGGCATCATGATGCAGTTTCTCGGCGAGCTAATGTAAACTCGAACATTCCAGCTTCTCACGCATGTCAAGTGACTGCCCTCACCCCCCACCCCCCTAGGCTGGCTACACTCCCCCTGGCTCAGAGTTACCGTAGCTTTTTGGGAGTCACCGCACCATGATGCCCCCCTAACTGGAATAGACCCGATTTGCTCTATTAAACGTTCACTAGAACTACTCAATACGTACAGCATTTAAAAAATGGCCACGTCGAGGATTTTTGCCCGAATACTGTCGAAAGGTACTTTTGCTGCATCGGCAGTATTTCAACGACTATAGCTGCTCTCAGGGGCATTATGAACAAAAATGGAGCATAATCGGAATCCGCGTGCATTTTTCTTCACTCCAAAAGTGTAAAATTGTTTGGCGATCTCAACTTTAACACTTACATGTTTGTGAATTTGACGCTGAAGGCTGCATTTCTTGTTGAATAGTGGACTCCTCCCTGTAATTTCACACGGACCCTTTCAGAATCCTCTTGATTTTTCCTGAATTGAGATTTTTTCTCCGAGAGCCGTAGTTGAAGCGCGCGCAATGAATGGGCCCACTCTGGGACGCGCCGTGTGCTTCACATCCCTTTGATGGACTCATTTGAAAGATAAAATATCCTTTGGAAAACGTGCGAATTTCGGATTCTTCAAACCTTGTCGTGAATAAATCACTGAGGTAGTTAGAATTACTACGCGGACCCCTTTGAATCACGAAAATTTTATGTGGCGAATAACATTGTTATTGGAAATAACAATGCTATTCCACCCACATAAAATTTTCCTCTGGCCTTCCATGGCTTCAATTCGATCCTTGATGTTTGTCCACCGACAGTGATGATCCTACTGCATCATCTGGCCCGATCTCTTCCTCCCAGCGGGCCAATACGACCCCCCCCTTGCCGACCTGTCGAGGATTCCTCAACGCACGCTTGACCCTGGTTCAATTGCTTCTAAATTTGTTCCGCGAACAAGGGGAGAGGCTTTCAATTGTCCTGATGCCAACACGTCCTACGAAACTTTCTTCGAATAAAGATTTTGGAAATTTCATTTTATGCAATTTTTCTTGTTGCCGATCCTGGTACTGGAATACGCGAAGAAATTCCTGCAAAAGTTTTCATTCAACTGGTCACGGAATATCCAATGATGCTTATTGCTTCTTCGAGCATATGTATCCTCTCAGCTCATTCTCGGTTCCCTGAAAAATTGGAATAAACCTTATGAATAAATACGATTTACAAACCATAATGGGAAATTATTCAACATTTTCTCGACGCATCCTTCCATAACCTCTCATATTAAGGTTTCTTCCAGTGTAGTCCACTATTTCCTCATTTCACGACTGGTAATTTGAGCGGCCAGAGACTTTTAACGGCTTACTGCTTGAAATGGAAAACTTGGAAAGTTACCCAACATCAAACAACTTTCCGACAATGCCATCATGATGACAGAAAGATTCCTTCAAGCTCTATCTCCAATCATATTTTGTTTGGCGCAGTAGGACTGCAAAGGTTTTCAATGACCCACTTGGCTTTGCTCAAAATTGTCCATACATTGCATGTTCTGGTACATATAGTCCTGCATAAACAGTCCCAGACAATTTTTGAAGCTGCTGAAAAATCATTCTCCATTAACCAACCGTAACGATAGCGCTGACTTCATTGACCGCCCTACAACTTACCTAGGAGGCGACGGTGGTGATCTCCAGATGTTGGGCGCGGGAAGGCCATCGTATAGCCATTCGAAGGAGGTGCTTAAAGGCAGAATTTACGATAATTTAGCTCGTTGGAAATAAGGGTAGAGAGTCAGTGGAGCAGGGATGAAGAAGAAACCATTTGAAACGGCCCGAAACCCGAGAAATGGGACCCCTTCCTTGCCCGTTGATTTGCGCATTGATGCGACTCTCATCGCTGTGCCCTCTTCAACACTAATCACTCGCCACGTATAGACCTGCG
The DNA here is from genome assembly GCA_036418205.1 of Ostertagia ostertagi. Lineage (NCBI taxonomy): Eukaryota > Metazoa > Nematoda > Chromadorea > Rhabditida > Trichostrongylidae > Ostertagia > Ostertagia ostertagi. Next base: position 35,924 of record MU893206.1, read on the forward strand.
GCGAGTGATTAGATAGTCGGTGGGCGTACCCCGCCAACCGCGCCAAGAGTGAGCCATGCTAGATCGCCGAGGTCAAATCTTTCGCTGCCAATTGCGCGTCGGTCAGCACCCTCAGGAGGTCCGCCTGTCTCCCAACTATGCAATTTTCCCTTTCTTTGACCTTCGTTCTTATCGTGAATTCCTCCTTTGAGAATTGCTTTCCTTAATTTCTATCGAAATGTGGTACGTG
>MU893208.1:0-13286 GCA_036418205.1 Ostertagia ostertagi
GGGCGCGCAAGTGCAAAGTTAGCAGCCACCTTTCTACATCGAAACCCGTCACCAGGACCCTAGGCGCCATGAACTTCTAACAGACTCCACCAAACATAACATGGTCCGCCCACCGATCGATGTCTTGTCTGCGTCGCTGCGTTGATCTGCTATGCTCTCTCTTCTCGGAATTCTCTACCACCCTCTGCGCTCACATTATCTCTCATCTCCCTCCCTGTCTTTTGAACTTCTCCACAGCATTGAGCAAAATGCTCGTATTTCCTGTGCATGTCAGGATTTTCTTTCCTTTTTTCTCCATTGGCGGTCCACCTCTCATCCCTACTTTCACATTTGAGTGGAATCAACCCATCAATGTAATCCTGATTCTTGCCTTTAAGTTCCATTTAGGAAGCAGTGATAATAAGGATCGTAGTGCCGCGAATATGGCGAATGATCTCATACTGGGTATCCGAATTGATGGCTCGCAGAACTAATTACTTTAGGACAACAACCCCAGCAGAATCGTGCTGAGGAATCTACTCAGTTGGTGGCATAGAGTAGTCCAAAATTATTACAGATGTGTCGCTGTTGCGTCTTGAACAGCAGGGTCAACCGTCTGTTCGAATGTCTCGAACGAAGGGACGTTCGCATTTTCGGTTCGGCAAGGCGGTCGCAGTCGGGGAGTGCAGCCACAGGCGAAAAAAAGTCTTTGTGCGTGCGGACGATATCGAGGGCAAGAATTGTTTGTGCAGACCGCATTAGATTCGATTAATTATACACAGAGAGACAGTTTTAAGCAAATTACGGTGAGTGTTTCCTTGAGGAATAAAGAACAGTTGAATGCATCCCTATGAAAGGTTTGACTTCTCGGGGCTGAAATTAAAGTTCTTCGGGACCTAATTTTCTGAGGACGATTCTTCCAGACAACGGTAAAACATATAAGAAAGCAGAAATCTCGTAGTCTTCAAAAATGTCTTCGCCCCTCCCCAACAAGTTCTTTGAAGGAAGTTATTATTGCTGAAAGCTCAAAAACTCGCATGTGCTGCTCAAAAACCTATGGGAACAAAATGTTCGAACGTGTGATTTTCTCGGAAAATGATTTTGAAAAACGGTTTGGTGCTTGTCAGAAAGAGCAAATCCTGTACTTTCACCCCATGAAAAAGTGCATCACAGAAATGAAAATGAAGTGAGTTATGCCCGCTTAAAGCCCAAAAACTCGCGATTTCAAAAAAAAGTGTTCGGCAAAACCCCCCAAAATGTTCGAACGTGTGATTTTCTCGAAAAATGAACTTTGGAAAAACGGTTTGGGGCTTGTTAGAAGAGCAAATCCTGTACTTTCACCCCATGAAAAAAGTGCATCACAGAAATGAAAATGAAGTGAGTTATGGTCGCTGAAAGCCCAAAAACTCGCTTTTGCACGAAAAATGTTCGAACGGGACAATTTTTTGAAAAAGGGGACAATCACTAAACTTTTTATACTGTTTTGTTAGAGAAATATTTGAAGTTTCTGAAACTTTTTACAGATTTCCAAAATGTCGCATACGAAAGATTTTATGGGCCTTCAAAGTTGAAGGTGCGCCTTCTTAGAATTTTGGGTTTTCCACTTCTAACAGAAGTACTTTCCGGAGAGTTAGGCAATCCTTGTAGTTTTCTGGAAGCGCACCTCAGGCACAATCAAAATCTACCTCAACAAGTCAAAAAAATACGTCCCAAGAAAGTTATTCCCCTCTAAAATTTTTTCTTCGCCGCGTCCCGTTCTTCCAGCGCCCGGGTGATACCTGCCGCGCTCCAAGGCTGACGCCGCAACGCAGACGCTTTCTGCGGCGGCGCAGACGCTTTCTGGCGCAACGGATTCATGTCTAGCACTCTTATTAACAAAAACAGGGGGTCGCAACTGGACCCCCTCGAGAGCTAGGGGGTCGCAAAAATCCCGAAAATGTTCGAACGTGACGGTTGACCCTGGTTGGAAAGTAAGCGGCGAGCTAGGCCTCGGCTCTACAAAAAGGGATATGTGACGGTTAACCTAGCGTTTGGAAAGTTCCCTCACCGCGAGTGCGATGTATGAGGTAGCCGACAGGTAGAAAGACATGGTAGCCTCATCGATTGGTGCGGTTGCCTTCAAAAAGCTCGTCTAGTCCCGCGCGTTCCACGCCATCATTACCACCTCACCAATTCGATCTGGGGTTGTTGCTCTTAAAAAACGCCCTATGAATGCGACTGGTTAGGTGGCATCTGAGTCAGGACATCCACCTAAGAAGCGCTGCTCGTGTTGGCACATATGCAGTTTCCACAAGGCGCCGCAATCCTGACGTCCAGACCACACCCGGGACCGCTATTATTTTTGCTGCTGAGCAATTTGAATTTTACCTGCTCGCCGTGATACTTGAAATCTTCTTGCTCATACTCGTACGTCTCCCCAAGGAGTGGATTGAAAAACTTGCGGAAGCGTCCAGTCGAGTTCGGATATGGGGACACAGCAAAGGCGGCCACCTGCAATATGGGAAAAATTATGATAGCTACTTTTTAAAAGTGCTTTATGAGAAAGTTATGACTTCAAATCGGTGAAGAAAAAGGTTAATTCATTTATGGGTGTGCATACTACCTTCGCAAACCAACTTGGAGGGACCAAGTGATCGGTACTGAACCAAAAAATGAAAACTTCACTGCAAACTCTGGACATGAAACCCTCCCTTGGACAGTCAATGAATTCTGAACGGAAAAGCACGGGTTCAAGACGAGAACATTGGGAAAAAATAAAATCTAGGTCCACATTCATGCAGCCGGATCCGCCAACAAGGTCGGCCAGTTACCTTTTGTGGCGTGATACCGCTGTTACAAAGGCGCTTTATCACAATTACTTGACATATGTACAGCTACATCTACATTTGCCTGATTTCACATCGTTAACGGCCTCTGTAGCTCTGACTTCATTCTAAGGAAGCCAACAGACATCGGTACAGGGTATCGTTGTCACTACACCTCCGATAGTATTTTTTTCGTTAGAGTAGGGCCATTATTTTCGGTGTTATCGAGGAATTCACTCTCAGATTTTCTTCGCAGCATTCCACTCAATTGCCACTTTCGAGCGGAATGATATTACCTACGATCGTAAGTGCGTCTTCAACGGCAGGTGACACGATGTATGGGCTCTTGAAAAAGGGGAATTTGTATACTACAGAAGAAGGCCGAACTCTATGAGGCCGAGAAAGGGCGCTTTTGCGGTCTTAGATGTCGGTCAGACTCTGCGATTGTAATGTGCACAAGCGACGGGCGATTGGCCCCGCCCTCATCGATGACCATAGTCGACATCGGTGTAGACTATTGCCCACCGCTTGCACTTTTGGCAGAGCGACTGCATCGCGCGATGCAATCGCAGAGTCTGACCGACATCTTAGGTTAGACTGTTGTGGCTTTTCCGATCATGTGACCACTTGGATTTCGAGCTTAGAGAAAGACGACCAGAGAACACTACCTGTTCGGCTCCAAATCAGAAAGAGGAAGATGGAACACAAAGACTAAGCCTCGGTGAGTGAAGGGACTGCGGGGTAGGTGAGCAAATAACAGCTTTGCCAAAGGTTTGACTGTGTAAGATCACAGATGCATGTGCCGTCGTTTAGGTAAGAGAGCGCAGACGACAGCACTTAACTGAGGCGGTTTAAGGCCGCGTGTTCAAGTTGTCGTAGACCCGGTAGGCCTCAGCGACTGTAGGGTTTTGCCACTCGTGCCTTATTAGGCATTTGATAGCTTGCTGGATCCTCGCGTCGGGGTTCGGCCGTTCTAGCAGCCAGACATAGAGGAGCGTCCGCGCAGAATACGTACCACTATGAGACTCACCCGAGGCGGAAAACGATGGGGGATGCAAGGTCACGATTTTTTGATCTTTGGAGCGCTCCTCAGCTTTTCCTTCATTGCTGTACTCTTGACAGCTCAATTTCCGTTGCCAGCGCGGGCGACTTATTTATCGTACCATCTGCCTTTGAGTAATTTCAGGGCATTGATGGGGAAGTATTATATTCCGTAGAATGCGTATCTTTTCTGATGAGTTTGGGTGCGAGTGCAGTTGATGGAGCTTGTCTTTCCCTACAAGTAAATGTAAGGGGAGTGGAAAGGGAAAAAGAATTACCATTCACTGAAGCGACACCTCATTTGAAGAATGCACCAGTGCAACTCACATAAACCATTCTCTCTTCCGCCGTGGTTTTTGTACAAGCCCGATCGAGTAACTTCGAATATCTCATTTCTTCGCAGAGCAACTAAAACACTCTTGATTTTCGAAGAGTGTGACTCCCAAAAAAACTGGCGTCGTACCTGTAGAGCAGTGAGCGGTTCGTAATGTGTTATAGGCACACCGGTTCGTTGTAGAATCATCCGCCCAAGGGCCTTGAATAAGAGGAGCGGATTAATGATAGCAATTGCTTGAATGAAATAATTGATGTACCGCAAAGCTGATCCTTTCGGAGGGGCTTTGAATTGCGGGTAAGGCTTTTCGGCGTTCTCGACGAGGCTAAATCGAAAATCTACTTTGAAAAAAATAGATTATGTGCATCTTCTGTTATATATATTGCTAGAGCTTGTTCGGTCGCATAAGATAGCAAGCATCGTGCCGTACTTCGTGCTGATGTCGCAATTTCACGAACCTGCCCCCCCCCCCCAAACGGCCTACTAGTCCTTACATCAACCATCGTCGGTGCTTCCCAACCCGCCCACCCCCCATCGACCCACTGCCATGGTTTCATTTGGCTCTTTGAGTCTGACACCAGCAACGCATTCCAACTTCGCCCCAGCTTTTCTCCAAAACGCTATCGATGATGGTAGAGGTAAAGCAGAACCTAGTGAGGAAGGCAGCGCTCGAGCTTATGCTATTTCACTATTTCATTGATTTTCTATCCAGAATATAACAAAAACTGGAAAACAATCATCCCCTTCACTAACAAGACTCACACTCCGCCACCACGACCCCTCCAAAAATCTCAAACACGATACCCTCTCTACCACAATCGCACACCCACTAACCCGAGGTACACCCCCTCCCCCTGGTCTTTCTTCCACGCGCGGTTGACCCTGATTTGAATCTCAACTCGCCAACTTCTAGCACGCTATGTAGTCTGCACAGCCAACATCTCTATTCAGTGTTAGCCGAAGTGTGAATCGTTTTGTCCAGACTCGCGTGCTTATTTTGCCTAAAGCAGGCTCCATACTTTGCAAGCCTTCGATTCTGCGATTTTGCGATCCAGCGTTATTTTGTTGAGTGGACCGTCCTCTCCACATCTAATCGTTGCCGATCGCCGCGACCACAAGAAACTCGCATTAATTGACGACGTATCTCTCCATCCACACTTTGAATCTGCGAAGTATAACCCTGACCGACCAAGATTCCTGTTTACTCTCACCCCTCCGCAATCTCCCCTGCCCCTTGTTACAGACCTCATGAACACCACGAGTGAGCAAAAAGAGAATGCTCACCTTGGTGGGATAGGCGAGCCGTCAGTGGACGAGGCTGCTAACAATCCGCCCGTAGCTGCTGTACCGCCACTCCTGTGAAAAATAAAGTCATTCAATAAATTAGCGCAATTGCAAAAATTGATCTATCATAGGAATTCAATTATTGCACTGTGCTCAAGTAAGTGTTTTTACATCGTTCTTTCTTCCTGTCGATGCTGCAGAAGTAGCGCTGTCATAGAATCAGTCGTCTGATCTGTCACTACCGGATCGCTTCGCTGTGGTGGAGGAGCTGAAAAAACTATGGATTAATGTTTTCTCAATAAAAAAGGCAGACTTGACTTCTTCTCACGCTTATTGATCAAAATCTCAATTACGAGAAAAAAAAAAGAATTTTTGAAATGGAAGGGTTTTCAAGGGCGGCGTTCATGGTTCGCGACTTTGGAGATTACGATAGTACGCGACAATTAATAAGATATGCATTGACGGGGAAGATATGATAGTAGTAGATTAGGATAATAGGATAGGCTGACAAGATCAGATACGTATTGATCGATTCGCCTGAAGACGCCTAATTTACTACTTTCCAGCGAATTTCAATCGATACGTATTTCATCTTGTAACATCATGCAACATCCTACTCTACAACTATCCTGATTCTCTGTCGCTTTTCTACCCTAATTTCATGCAGGGCAACCGTCCGTGTGGCAAAGCCCACGAGGGGTCGTCTCGGCCGACGAAAAGCGAGAGGGGTCGTATTGGCGCCAGTTCGTAAGCAGTGCAATCCTAAACCATCCAACGGGGGTCGTAGTGTGATGCTTTACCTTCGCGCTTTGTGAGTGCTAAGAAAAAATTTTTGGAGGAAATGTGGGTGGAGTTGGGTTGTGTCAACTGGTCTCAGAATCAAATACTATAGTAACAGCTGGGGAGGGGGGTTGTATCGAGGAGAGGCGGTCGTGAAATTTTTGCGCGGTTGCGGGCGGTTAACCCTGCTCCCGTATCACGAACCATGAATGCGGACTATGCATTTTGACGGTATGAATGGACTCACGTAAGCTCGTTTTACCCCAACATTCGAGGGTTCGTTGGATTACTTTGCTGGCAAAATCGTAAACATCAGTAAACCATATATTAGTGCGTTTCGGTTTATTATTTCATGCTTTTCGAAAGGCAGATAACTGTTCTTTTGTTTCCAGAGCAGCTACCACAATGCTTCGTAGTCAACAAAAAGAGAAGGAAAGATGTTTGACCTTCAAAGAAAAATGAGTTATATGAAGTGTTTGGGAACCCGGCGCAATGCGGCTCGGGGCGCGCGCGGCTAGCGAAGTAGTGTAACTCGAACATTCCAGCTTCTCACGGAGCTTCTCACGCATGTAAGTGACTGCCCTCACCCCCACCCCCCTGAATTGGCTACATTCCCCCTGGCTCACGAATTTCCTGTTGCCGCAACGCCGCGCGCGGCGGCTGCCCCCCCCCGAGCCACATTGCGCCGGGAACCCTTCAGAATGCGCATTTTCATCCTACTTCAAATTTGGACGGTCGTGTACGGAGTACGGTACATTTCATGGCAAGAGCGCGCAATTCAACTTGCGATGCCGCGCTCGTCGCGCAGCGGAGCCGTTACTTGTCAGGAGAACACTGCGCGGGTTCACGGGCAGAAATTCGCACACTCAGTCGGAACCATTTAAATCGCTCAATTTTGTGCCTTTTCTGCGCTCTCCTGTGCACACAGGGTGCAAACGTAGTTAGGGGGGACCACATGATGGAGCGGTGGTAACGCCCTATAAGTCTGAGCCTATCACTTAGAGAAGGGAAGGATTCCGGGGAAAATGAGAACTGCACACCAGTGGAGACCTTCTCCCCTCGCGTGAGTACAGCAGCACTAGCTCAGACCATTCTTGTATATGAGATTTTCAGGGTATTTAATCATGCCATTCAGCCAGTCGTGGAATGAGCCCCTCCTTTACTACTGAAGCGTTGCTAGTTACATCCTTTTGCAGAAGGATCCCATGGTAGTTCAGAGGACGAAGACGGGGAATATACCAAGTCAAAAGGCAGGCGGCCCCAAGGATGTGGGACGATTTAGGACTCGTTTAGCAACGAAAGATATGCCCTCAGCTACCCAACAGAGCTTTACTCCGCTAGCGCCATTGCCCGCCCATCCCTGGCTGTCGAACTATAGCCGCACTGGCAGATTAGCGTTGATGAGCACCGATGAGATAACCCAACGCGCAAATGCAACACAATGGTGTTTCAAACAGTAGAAGGGACACAATCATGATATGACGGTAGATTTTTCGCTTCCCTTCCTCATCCTCCCTTCCTCTCTCCACTGCCCTCCAGCTGCCACTGCAGCACCATGTGGAATGAACGGAAGTGTGCTAAGCAGGTGTTTATATAGCCCTAAGAGTGTTATCACAACTATCCTGCTACAAAACATTGATATCTCAAATCCTGTAAGCTACCCGATTTGTTAGCGGTTTGTTTATCCCATGAGCTTCCTTCTCACTCACTTCATTTTGCGGACGGACACACATACATACATACATACATACATACATACATACAACACATACACACACACATACAACATCCCAAACTCGCCCGACAAAATGTACCGCTTATAAACCAATAGAAAGCATATAACCATTCAGGCGAAAACTGTTCAGGCGGCAAGTGCCCGCTTACCCGGCGCGCGCTGTCCTGGGGACGGAATGACAGGTCGACTTCGCCGTTGCTCAACCAGCCCTCTATTGGGCCGCCTCAAATTAGTTTTAATTGGTACCAGACTTGTCTGGGAGGATAAAAACACTGACTTGAACATCGGCTGGCCCCCGCAAGTCATTGTATAGGCCACATCGCATTCAAATGCCACTGCGAATGTACAAATGGAAGTAGAATGCGTGCCGCATCCCAAAAAGGGATTGATCAACGGCAAATGCTTTATCCTTTTTTAATATACTTTCGTATTGTGTATGCCTTTCATTGCTATCCACGCCTTTCTTCGCGATAAGAACGTATCCTCTTTTAGCGACTACACAAACATGCTCCATCCGCCATCTGAAAACAAACAGGTTGGGTCGTGGGTCGGCCTTTGCCTAAAGTCATCCGCTGCCGTTCCTCACGCCAAAGTGGCGCATGTTGGGTCTTCAAACTCCTATGCATGAGAAATCACTTTCCTCGACGTAAAGTTTCGCGACTTGTCGAAATTTAGCTTTTCCCCGTGAATATGTCAGTGGTTACGCCAGGGCGCGCATGTGCGGAATGGAGTGGGGGATGATTTGAATCAAGCCTACGCCGTAAAGCCAAGGACGAAGGTCATGCCGAAACAAGACGCAGACGAAAACAACTAAGAGATGGCCAGAGAAACAGAAGATAAAGATAAGAAAATAGCCGCAAGCAGTTTACTGAGTTGAACCGTGCCGATTGATGCATACGAACCAGCCGCAGAACATGTTTGTAGCATTGAAACACTAGTTGGCTACGGGTCGTCTAATCGTTGCTGTTATACGAAAAGTTTTTACGACCCCCCCCCCCTCATGAAATGTTACATACGACAAATTTTCTGCCGCGCCGCTCCCCACTCATCACATGCAACTTCTTACAATCGAAGCAAGTACGACCTCCTCCCCCTCCTACAACAACTATGCCTCTCATCGAAATACACTTCCCCGTTGCTACTTGTAGCAACAGGTTTGACCGGTGCAGAGGGAGGGTTTGGGGGATGGGGAATCCATCGCGGCGGCGAATGCTCTGGTTGTCGTAGTGCTCTGATTAATTCAGTGGCCGCTAATCATTCGCTGCATCGTAGCAGTTTCAAAATATAGTAAGTCACTCGGACCAGATTGAAAGAGAAGCCAGACAAAGCACGCACGCGCCGTGTCCGCCTCCCTCAACTAATTACACTCTTCTCACTTCGACCCACTTCCCTCAAAACATTTCCTTGACCCCGGACTCCTCATTTTTATCCCGTTTTTTTCTCCTTGCTCCAATTTTAGTTGCCGTTATCGCATGCCTCTAACTCACATGACGTTGTTGAAAAACAATAAAAAGGCTCTCCTGAGATGCGTAACGCATGCTTCTACCATTGACCACATCGGTGCCATCTGAATGCCAGTTCGAACTCAAAAACATGAATTAGTGGATCCTGCCGCACAGCTCCACCTATTCACTGTTTTGAGTCAGTGAAGGCAAGGCATTATGATTTGGCTTACTTGGCCGGGGATGGAAAATTCGATCTTTGGGACGTATGTCTGTTAAATCGCCCCCCTGCAATGAATTAGCAGCACCCTACTGAACGCGGGAATCTGAAACGGTGTCAGAACCTGTGATATATTGCGCAAGCAGATTTGTCTCATTCAAGAAAACATTTAAGAAGCCTTGCATGCGCCTCTGGCAAGTGTTAGAGAACGGCCTTACTGAAGCTCGCTTGTTGCGCGACGGAGCAAATAGAAAATCCCCATTGACATTTCGATCAATGAACTCCGAGGGGACCAGGCGTGGACCTGGGCGATTGCATAACAGGTTTTCCGTAGTAGTTCATGGTTATGACAAGGAAACTGGCGGTATTTCAGAGCACAACAAGGGCCCTCACATTTGGAAGTGCTGGATAGTATGACGACGTCCGCTATGCAAATGAGGAAAGTGGCAGAAGAATTGAGTCAGCTGGCTGTTTTGGTTCAGGTACACGACTCCGGAGGGAAAAGGATTGTCTGAAGAAGTTTGTATTCAGAAACGACAAACTCTCGACAAGGAAACTCGTGCCAGGCTCGCTGCGTCTATCACAAGCACTCTGGATGGAATCTCCACTATGGAGAGCACAGTGAACGACACTTCATTGTATCCATTCTCCTGCGAAGTGGACGCAGGACTTCGGTAAGGTCCTAGCTACAGTATGGCCTCAAGAACCCCGAAAACGCTCTACTTGGTGTTCCATAAATATTGCAACACGTTTCTTAACTTGTAAACTTTTCTCAAAAGTGACGACCCTCCCCTCAAAAAGCGAGAAAGTGTCGGGTGCAGACCATGCACCACAAGTGACGACGGCTTTCACAAAATGTTAATGTTTTCTGCCAATGAAATGATTAGCCTGTTGCAGTTGTATTCTATCGATTGTCACTAATTACAACTATCATTTACCAGAAATCAGCTATCACTATGAACAACTTCTAACCAGATTTACTTGGAGGCCGTCGTCAGTTGTGGTGTTTGGTCTGCACCCGACACTTTCTCGCTTTTTGAAGGGGAGGTTATGTTCAAGTGGTCACACACAATTCTCAGTCAATCGATAAGCTGTTGAAAGGAATGACATTTATTAGCTAAGTCCCCCTGTTGCTGTAACTATGGCTTCCTAGTTCTTTGAAACAGCAATCCAGATTTTCCCAAGCATGGCATCTTGGAGGGCCTTCTCAAAACTTTTCTGGAGAAAGGTAGTCTTCAGCTCCACGTTTGGATCATATCAGTGCGGGCTCTGTCCCCCCCCATAAGCCTACTAGAATGTCCAGCTAAGGCCCAAATCGAGAAGAATGAGAGCCATTTATTTGAGGACTTGAAATCGGGACGGTACCATGAGACCAGTCCTGAACAATTTTTGCCTCTTATGCAGAAGCTTGTTCTTTAGAAAAGAACGTCATTCCTACTCGGAGATAGATACTTAGTAACAAATGGTGCACTGGAGCATACGTTAGCTAGGTCTGAATCGAGTTTCATTCGCTATTCAACAGACAGTTGTGTGAGCGACCGGTGATTAAGAACCCCTTGCCAAACCGTGGTAAAGATTGCTATGCTGTGCGAATTCATTCTTCCCTGCTCACTGGCTCCACAATCTCATGAGGGCCAACCCTCGACGTTGAAATTAGCTCCGGCCATGTGGGGAATTCTGTCGTCGATGAAAACGGTGCCCGCGCGATCACCGTTTTCGGACCTCAACACCAGCTCTGAACTTTTTGTCTCTGCTGTGCCCCCCGTCGCGACATGAGAGCTTATGCAGTCTAAACGGATGCTGTGAGCAGTTGTTGTCTGTCCACTCTCTCTACATGTGTGTCCGATAAACCCAGCGTTCTGCACTTCCCCTCATGAGCCAACTCGTGTTGCGCTCGTGTTCGCTTCTTTCATCGCTTTTTGCCCGAATCCAAGGTGTCAAGAACATTGGGGGCAAGACGGCTACGACGAGACTCCTTTTATTGTCTTTCTTTATACACGTAGCCAAAGAGCGTTTGTAAGCAATAACAAACAGGGGTGCGACTCAGGGGTGAATATCGGTCGAGGAAATCCTCGACAGGGGGGTCGTACCTGTTGGGCTGGTCCATGGGGGGTCGTACTCTTGGGGGTCAGTAACAGAAGTGGTATCATGGTGCAGATAGGTAATAGGGTATAGCGCAGCAGAAAATGAAAACATCCGAAAAAAAAACATGATATTAAATTTTCTTTGCAGGTTCAGTCGCTCCATTCCTCCACCTTCATGAGAAGGGCGTATTTGAAGGCAGTACAAAGAATGAAAGTGCATCCCCGCAAAGAAGAGTGCCACATGTGCGCACGCGCTGCAAAGGCACCTCCTCCGCCTATCACTCGCTCCTTCTCCCTTAATACCTCGCTGAGAATGACGCTGTTGTTAGGGACCCTGTCGGAAAAACGACAACCGTGAAGAAAAAGCGCTGGGCAAATGAAGTTGTTTTTTAGGTTACAGGAATAGCACAACACACTATGTCTACTACAATACAGTTTCGTTCGAAGGTCCCCATCATATAACACCTTTCAATCGATTCTGCAACTGTGAGTGGAGGAGGGATGCATGGCTTATACCAATACCAAATCGGATGATGACGATTGCTCCTATTCTTATTGTTTGCGTTCAAAGATATTGTTCTAGACACATTCCGAGTGTTGCCAACGAGTCACACTTGCAATGGTGAATGAGGGAGCGGATTTCCAGGTGGCCGGATCCGACCTCGATAGATCCTCGACGCAATTATCTCTTCAACCAAAAAGCTGTAGAAGAAAACTAAACAGACCATCAGGAAGCGCAAACCTTCCGCTTTCCAAAACTATCTTCCCTTTTTCAGGATCTTACAATATAAGAGATATATTGCTCTTGAAGTGGCAAAAACTCGCGTGAAAATTTCGGCCTCCTCGACATTTACTCGACGAAATTTGACAGACCCTATCTTTCTGCAAGGAAGGCTTCCAGAGCAATTTCGATGCTTGTTGGAAACGCGAAATCCAGCTCTATCTAACTCTACCTCAAGCTGCTTCAAAGGTTGTGAAATGGAGGAATGCAACCTTTTCATCGAGGGTGTAGATTCGGACGTTTTTTTTGAAATTTCGGCAAATCTGACCCAGTGACAATCGCGCCGCAGCTGCCGTTGAATCGGCCTTTGATACACTCGGCTGTTTTGATATACTCAAGCAAGAATCAAGATTGAATCGCAACCCCGTGTCTTCAGGATTTCTGTGCGTTTCTGAACGAACCTCGCCTTGAGGTCACACAAAGTTAATGCCTCTTTCCTCGAGTCGATATTTCAGTATGTACACAAAAGTATGCAGCGATGGAAGACGTGCATAGATGACAAGATGAAGCGTCCTTAGCATTATTTTGCAGAATTTTTTTTTGATTGTTTTGCAGGATTTATTTTAATTGAATTAATTTGCTCTGTTAGAGGGGGTCGTGCCAGGATCTCTCGATTTCGGGGGGGGGTCGTACCTCTGCGACCACGTACTCGACACGATTTTCACCCTGGCGGCGACCACTTTGCCTATGAGGTGCAAGACTCTATTGAGGTTTAGGTGCTCCATGAAATGCATAACAAATGGTAAGCAGTGCACTTTCGGCAAGATTATCTACAAGAAGGTTGTAGGAAGTGAAGGTATGC
>MU893210.1:0-11964 GCA_036418205.1 Ostertagia ostertagi
GAACTGAACTTTTTTGCAAAAATCTGATCTGCCTTCCACGCATGTGCCCTTCTTTAGTGAAAGCGAAAAATTAGAATTTCGGTGAAAAACGATCATTATCTTTCATGTTTCAGCTTAAATTTGTTTAACACCTACCAAAAAGGATACCAATATGATCACGGAATCATAAGCTCTTCGAAAATGCTGATATTGATGGCTTTTGGAGATTGAAACCGAAACTTCTAATCGAACTGGAGGGTTTACGACAGGGTGATGTCCGCAGGTACTGCTATTGGCAAGTAGAGACTCAAGCACTGAATTCCTCGAAAATGAAGTTGAAGCACTGAACAAAAGTAGGAGTTCCTTAGTCCATTGAATTCCGCATGATCTAGGCTATCCATTTTTCTTATTTTCAGATCATTTGGACCATTCCTTCAAAAGTTACAGCAAAACGACGCTTTGCTACGGAAAGTTGTCTCACATTTCGGCGATTGAACAAAAATTAGGGGCGGTATTGTATACTATATACTGAGTGGTCGAAGCAACCTTGGGATCTTCCGGTGCTCAAGAGTGTAAGAAGAACAGGAATGATAGCAAGAGAAATCACAGGAAACGTTGAATTAAGCAACTATCCTTCAATAAGGAGTATGTGATGCGTCGTGATGCGTTGGCGAGACAGGGCGATGAAAGAAGACAAAACGCGCAAGAGAGAGCGCATATACAGGGGTGGCCAAAAAAAGAGACACTTTGCCCATGGCGCACATCATCGAACTTTTCGTCGCACAGGGAGCCGATGTTAATGAAAGTTTTACGGCAAATATTCCTTAGGTGTTCCCCGTAAACAGAAGCAGGCCCTCCTTCACTGCCCCACCGTCTTCAGAATATGACGTCATCTGCCGCCACCGTCGAGCTCAACGAGGCTTACCGTAATCGCTCCGGCCTGAAGCTGCTACATAATTTCTTCAATCGATTAACTGGTGAATAGCTTCTAAGAGACACTAGCTGTGACTGTGCAAGACCGCTTTTGACCAGCGTTTCAGGGACGTCGTAATGGTCTATGGTACCTCGACGACCTCGTTGAGCTCGTACCGTGAACCATGTTTCCGTGGGAAAATCTTCTGATGTCGTCGGTGTAGAAGGCTGTCATGTAATTTTAGATAGATTAGAATGTGCTCTTCAATACTGAGTTGGGGCAGTCGATTTGATTTAACAAAGTGTGATTAATGCTGTCTGAAATGTGGAGTGAAGTGTCTCTTTTTTTGGCCACCCCTGTATGTGAATCAATCGGAGGCCCAGAGAGCCGTTGCACGGTGGTTGCGGCTTTAAAATCTAGCGCCTCCTGCACTATGTGGCCAAATGTCTTGACCATTATACATACAGGGGCCAAAAAAGAGTCACTTTGCCCATGGCGCATATCATCAAACTTATTCGTGCGCAAAGATGCCGCTTATTGTTAGTTATACAGCGAATTATTCCTTAGATGTCCCCCCATAAGCGGAATCAGGCCCACCTTCGCTACTTTCACCTCCTCCAGAATATGACGTCATCTGTCATCACGGTCGAGCTCAACGAGGCCTACCATAATCGCTCCATTCTGGAGCTGCTACATAATTTCTTCAACCGAATAACTGGAGAATACATTCTTGGGGACACTAGCTCTGACTATGTAACATTGCCTTCGACCAGGGTGAAAATAGTGTCGATAAATAACCGCCTCTTTACGACCCCCTCCAAAACATGGACTCTGATATGACCCCTTTTTGTCCTCTGCTATACCGGTTTCTTAAAATAAATGAAAAATATCTAGTTTCGATGGTGAGAGAGAATCTTTCAGATTTAGGCTCTCCTTCTTTCCTTTAAAAGACATTTAACCTTTGCCACATTGGCCGGAAAGTAGAACATTGAAGGAGGTACAGCCCCTACACAGTTGAACAGTCTCGCGCTCCAGTATAGCGGCGCTAACTACCCGCGATCGCGTCGCGCGCTGTGCCTAGAGCGCGCTAGTTGGAAAAATCGTCAAATGTACCCCCTATTCAAAGGACTATAACTTTCTTCATTGATAACCATTTCAGAAAGTGAAGGCAGCTTTTGAATGCACAAGACTTCTAGTTTCTAAATTGTGCTGAGCGTTTTTCTAAGCACGCCTATTCTCGAGAGTGGGAGACGTCGAGAAATTGTCGAGGAAATTGAAATTTACATGCGAGTTCCCACTCTTAGGAAGACAGTAGCTGTCTTCATTGGCAATGCTTTGAAAATCGAGGAAAGCGTTGTAAAGTAGAAGATTTACGCTTTCTGATAGGTGCTCCATTTGTTTCGAACGCTTTCTAGTTCGCGAGAAATCTGCGTCGAGGAAATGTCAAGGAAATTTTCGAAGCCACTCGAAAACTCTATTACTCCCTCGCCGTAGTAGGGGACTTCTTTGAACACCTTCAAAATACTTCTATACACGTCAGTTCGATGGAGTAAATTGAAAATGATGCACCTGGCGCGGATCCATTCCGTTCTTGTATGCGCCATGCAGTGACCCCACTCGGAGTCATTGGGAAGGTGTTTTGTCTTAGTGACGACTTGCTTAAGCACACCAAAAGATATTTCCAGTATTAACTAATTAGGATAACTCTTGTGGTCATAGTGATGTCTGATCATTCCTTTATTCAAATCGCTTCCTTTCCAACCCGTTCTGATGAATGACACGCTTGCGGTTGCAGGATCTGATGATGCCAAGAAGGCTGCGAATCTGCCTGTTTTGAACTTTCTAACAAGATGCTGTTCCTCCACTAAGTTCTCGAAGCATGTACATCATTCTAGAGTAGATAATCGCTGCCCTTTCCCTACGATTCTTTTGCAGGACGCGTTGCCTTCCTATGCCACACTGATCACTACGAACCAAACCAACACACACTTTCCATTTGAATTTTAATTCCAGACAGGTGTGAGATATTATTTGCATTAGGCTAACTACAACACTTGTGAAAGTAATGATGAGCAAATAAGTGGCAGCAGCACACTAGTATTGCTCCGTGATGACCCTTTGTGATTACCGACACCACCTGCCCAACTCCTCGATCGCGAGCATAATACTGACCCCTGTCGAGGATTTCCCTCGACCGTTATTCACCCTGCTTTCGACCAGCGTTCAGGAGACGTCGTAATCGTCTATGGTTTCTCGACGACCTCGTTGAGCTCGTACCGCGAACCATGTTTCCGTGGGAAAATCTTCTGATGTCGTCGGTGTAGAAAGCCCCTATGTAATTTTTTGATAGAATAGAATGTGCTCTTCAATATGCAATTGAGCTCATTCGGTTTGGTTTTGGCAAAGTGTAATTAATTCTGTTTTGAATGTGAGTGAGAGTGACTCTTTTTTTGCCCCCCCCCCCTGTATACATGTACGGACCTCGCCATTTTCTCTGGTGGTATCTTTCCTACTAGTTGGACTAATCCCGGAATTTGCCTTCGATTGACATACAGAGCGTAAATTATATGGGGAAATGCGAGTAGGACCGTTTTAGCCCTTTTCCGGAGAGCTGAATTTGTACGGAATTCATTACAACTAACTGCGCGTTGTTGTGCTTAAAGAGATGATGTGGGTTATGTGTGCGACAACCACTGTTAACGAAGTGTCACAGCTGCGAAAATTTATTTCCATGTCCATTCATTCAAGACGGATTTTAACCTCTAGAAGGGACGAGCTTACACTTTCTTATCGTTAACATGAAATTAAGCGCGTCCATGTCGTCAATCCAGGTTCTTCGTTCCTTTGTTGTCTTATCAGTTATCACCTGATACTTGAAGTAGTGAGATCTGACTTTTCCCGTCTGTAATATACATCATATAAAATAATTGTAGCAAACGGATTTCATTTCGTAAAAAAAATCCAGTAAGAGCCAAGAGTGACTTCGGGGCACAAAACGTGCCAGATGCACGCACCTCATCCTTTATGAGAACCATCACAATAGTTTCGTGAATTTCACTATTGCGTCATACGCCAGCACAGAATACATAACGCAAGTATCGTCTTTGTCCTGCAAACTGCTCGTGTTCTTCTGATAAATTATGTGAGACCAGCTCGAAGGGGAAGGCACTCCCTGTTGCTCATCCGTAGTACTAGAGAGCGCTCCTTTGAGGCTTCAACATTATAGGTAAGATAACAGGTAGACGTCTAATTTCAAATGAATTTTTGTTAACGACCTCACATCACGCAAGTCCTGCTCACATCTTAGGTCATTTGTGGCATATGATCGTTTACCCTGGACGCCTACACCCTTGCGCCTAATAAGCGTTTGCCATGTCTTAATTCAGGACCTTCCTTGGACCACACCAGGCTGAAACCTGAAGCACCCTAGCAGCGCTTTCACATTACACTGGTCCTTGTCAGAACCTTTAAATGAATCGATTACGTGTCATGAAAACTCTTATCCTTTTCCTCAGAATGGAGAGCAAAATGGAGTAGCTGTCCCGAACTGGAGCTTCACCGGTGAATTACATCACATTCACAACTTTTCATGGGTAGAGATAAAAGTTTGCGAGCAACTTACGATATTCTTCTCCAGCTTCCTTTCAATCTTTCCACGAAGTTCTTCGTCACGATAAAATGCTGTCTTTCCCCATGTGGCACCACTCAGATTAGTGATTAAGTAACAGTTCTGTGCACACACAGAATAAGCCGCGCACAACAGAATAGCCAGAACAACCAGCTTCATGACTGAAGATTAGAGGACAGTCGATATGTGAGGACAGTCGGCTTTGGAATGATAATAATTCCCTTATTCATGGGCTTTTATAGCGAACGGCATTCAATTTTGAGCAATCAGTGTGCGCACTTTATCTGAGTAACTATTCACTGACAAACGCGAAATTAATCTAGCCGTTTCGAAACCCACACACTGCCTGGCAATGTTGTCTTCCATCGAGACGCACAAACACGAAGTGCAATTGCTACCGTGATGAATATTGTACAGGCTCGTGGAGCGTATGCGATAAGAGAAATTCATAAGTCACCTTCATATTTCTTCTTTTGAAAATTTCTTGTGGCTGTGGCTATTTCAACGCAATCCTTTGCGCTACCATTCCACTCAACCTGGTCACACGCCGTATGCAACAAGCCCCGCAGTTCTGAGGGGATATACAGTACCGTGCAGTGAAGTATTCGTTTTCACTTTTTTAAACGTAATTTCCTCAAAACTCAAGCTTTCGCAGTAAAACTTCGACAGCAGTTGACACACACAGGTAGTCATATTATATAGCAGCGTATCGGTGCGATAGCCTCCTTTCAAGGGGAAATGGAGCTTCATTTTCGAGTATTGCGTAATAACTTGTCTCGTAACGTGCACAGCGAGTATTGTCGCGGGCACCCAATTTCATTGTTGATAAACGATGAGTTTCCATGTTGAGAGCACGTGTGTTTTTGATGTTTTGTGTCAGTTTCATATGCCTACACAGTACTCAGAACATTCCAAGACATTAGGGAATTCATAGCTTGTGGCAGGACCAGGTGACGCCATCTTTCGGAGGTTCTACGAAGGCTTAACATCCCAGCAGATTTTTGAAGTTCAAGGAGCCCCAGTGGACGACTTGGGAAGAAATTCAAGAGCATTGAACCTGCCAAAAGTCAAAAAGCGCCCAGAAGTAGCAAAAATGACCTCTTCTCTCGCCAATAGAATCATTGTGCGACTTGTAAGGAGTGGCTCGCATCACGCTGCACCCGAAATTCACCGCGGATTCTCAACGCCAGACGGTCTAAATCCGTCCGAAGACAACGTGCGACGTTGTCTGAGAGATGCTGGGCACTTCTGACGTAGCTCAGTAAGAAACCGCTGATTCCCCCTCAAGAGTGGCAGAGCGCATCTCAATTAGGCTCATGCCCACAAGAAACGGACTATTAAGGAGTGACAAAAAGCCATCTAGAGCAACGAATCGAAGTTTTTGCTGTTTAGCACGAAAGAAGTCAAGTTTTTGCGACTTCCCGTTGGTACCAGATATCATCCGAGGTTCCATGTGCTGACGTGACGAATGCAGGGGGTGCGGTGATACTGCATGGCAGCTTCTGTGGCATAGGGGTTGATCACCTTCATCGGACCGAGGCTGAAATGGATTCCAAAACGCGCCTCAACATATGGATGACTGCTATCTGGCCGCATGCTCGCAGTGTCGCCCGTAGTGTTTCATTTTCCGACCCCAAGCGCAAAATCAAAGCCGCTCTCGCAATGGTTCCGCAACAACAATGTTCCTCCACTGCCATGCCATCGCAGTCCCCATACTTGAATCAGAGCAAAAATCTGTAGGATGATTTTCGGAGTCAAGCTGAAGGCCCAAAAGCTCACAACGAGTTCGAAAAGTCCGTCCCACTGAAGATCGCGTAGGGGAACCTCTACCAAGAAAAAACCCAATTCCGTGCTTCGCCGGTGTCAAGCCGTCGTAGATGAAAACGGTTCTGCGACAAAGTGCTGATGTTGTAGTTGTTACGTCTGTTATTATATAAGTCATTTTGTTATTATTTTTGAATTTTAGATAGATTGAATTTCGAACAAGTAATATGGTATTGGACCGAAAAAAATTAAAAATTTCTAAATTAGTATAGAAGCCACCTAGACAACTGAAGATTTGCTTCCTTATCAGGTAGAGTGATGTGTTCTCACCTACAAAAAATCGGAACAAAAGCTTGAGTTTTGAGGGAGTTACGTTTAAAAAAGTGAATGTATCTCCTCGGTCGTATGCAACAAGCTCCGACGCCCGCGAAGGGACATATCCCCTCAGTCGTATGCAACAAGCCCCGCAGCGAGGGGATATATCCCCTCGTCGTATGCAACAAGCCCCGCAGCACTGAGGGGATATATCCCCTCGGTCGTATGCAACAAGCCCCGCTGCTGGCGAGGGGATATATCCCCTCGGTCGTATGCAACAAGCCCCGCTGCACTGAGGGGATATATCCCCTCGGGGCTTGTTGCATACGACTGAGGGAGGGGGACGAATCCCCCTACTCTCGACTAGGGGGATTCATCCCCCGGCTTCGGTCAGTTGGACTTTCGACGCGTTAGCGTCGTGGTCGAGCTGACCTCGGGATGTCGGTGATGAAGTTCCCATACGGAGCAAACCCTGCCAGTTAGGATTGTCCTTTTTCTTCTTCTTTGTGACGCTCACTTATAGGATAATTCCAACTCAACGTTTATTATTTTGGCGCACTTTGATTTTGCAATATTCTCGCTTCGAAATAATGTAAACTCGGCTTCTGTAGAAGGAAACCCTCAGTGCATTCGCTCATACAGCACCTCATAGCATTCTCGTGGCATAGACGCATGTCTATCTCTCGAGAGCTCCCTCGTGGTTCCTTCGAAGGTCGACGTACTACTTGAACCCAGCCCTTCAAACCCCTCGCGCTCTCTCGCGGGTCCCTCTCCTCTCTAAGGCTTAGTCCTAGGACATTCACCCGTTCTTTATCGTCTGTGCTCTAGCCATCGTTGTAGGATTAAAGGCAAAAGTCAGGCTCGTGTTTCGGCATTATGGCACCTGATATTGAGTTTAGAGATGGGAGGTGGAACGATAGTGAAGAAAAAACGAAAAAAAAACTGTCGACAACACCTAAATAGAAACCCATTCCTTCTAGCAGTGAAGGAGATTTGCTCGGGGGAGAGTCACGTCCAAACGAGTTTTCTGGATATGCCAGCCGTTCCATCGGTTGATACGGCAATCAACTCAGCTGATCTCACACGTTAGGCCAGCCACGCACCACATCCCATGGTGGGCGGCCGGAGCGCCTCCAGGCGGCGCGAGCGCTTAATGCATGCCCTGGGGCGTTATTACGGCGCCTTTTGAGATTCTGAGCATGGCAACGTCCCTGTGGGTGCGTAGCCATGCACATAGACGACTAAAGTGATTGGTTTGGTCCACTGAGCCTGACTCGTGGCTTTAAAGGACGAATTCACGCTGGAAAGGCAACCCATTTCAAATTAACTAGGGATGGTGAGTGGTACACGAAAGAAGGAAGAACCATGAGAAACGGCCCAGAACCCGAGAAATGGGACCCCTTCCTTCCCCGCTGATTTGCGCATTGATGCGACTCTCATCGCTGTGCCCTCTTCAACACTACGCTCTCTCAGCTATCTAATCACTCGCCACGTATAGACCTGCGGCGAGTGATCAGCTGGTCGGTGGGCGGAGATCGCCAGACCCGCCAACTTTGAGGCATAATAGGTCGCCGAGGTCAAATTTTTCGATGCGAATTGCGCATCAGTTCGCACCCTCAGGAGGTCCGGGGTCCCTCAACTAGGTAAATTACTTCTTCCTCGACCTCCATTCTAATCGTGAATTCCTCCTTTAAGGCATTAACCACAGGTGAATTTGTGAAAAAGTATGGTTGGCCTGAGAATTTGGATTAAATCATCATAAAAAAAGAAAGCGGAATCAAACGGATCAAGACTGAACTACAGTGCAAATGGGAACACAATGCTTTATCACCGAAATCCCGAAGCTCGACCGCGACGCTAACGCGTCGAAAGTCCAACTGACCGAAGCCGGGGGATGAATCCCCCTAGTCGAGAGTAGGGGGATTCGTCCCCCTCCCTCAGTCGTATGCAACAAGCCCCGAGGGGATATATCCCCTCAGTGCAGCGGGGCTTGTTGCATACGACCGAGGGGATATATCCCCTCGCCAGCAGCGGGGCTTGTTGCATACGACCGAGGGGATATATCCCCTCAGACCTGCGGGGCTTGTTGCATACGGCCCCTGATCTGTTTACTTGTGTGGGGTGGTTGAGTACTCATAATCTGAGGCAGGGGGTGCCGCAAAAAAGGAGACACTTCACTCCACATTTCAGACAGCATTAATCACACTTTGCTAAATCAAATCGACTGCCTCCAACTCAGTAAGAGCACATTCTAATCTATCTAAAAGTTACATGACAGCCTTCTACACCGACGACATCAGAAGATTTTCCCACGGAAACATGGTTCACGGTACGAGCTCAACGAGGTCGTCGAGGTACCATAGACCATTACGACGTCCCTGAAACGCTGGTCAAAAGCGGTTTTGCACAGTCACAGCTAATGTCTCTGAGAAGCTATTCAACAGTTAATCCATTGAAGAAATTATGTAGCAGCTTCAGGAGCGATTACGGTAAGCCTCGTTGAGCTCGACGGTGACGGCAGATGACGTCATATTCTGAAGACGGTGGGGGCAGTGAAGGAGGGCCTGCTTCTGCTTTACGGGGGAACACCTAAGGAATATTCGCCGTAAAACTTTCATTAACATCGGCTCCCTGTGCGACGAAAAGTTCGATGATGTGCGCCATGGGCAAAGTGTCTCTTTTTTGGCCACCCCTGTATACTGAAGCCTGTGAACATAAAAAAAAGAAGAAAATATGGGAAAATTCGCTTTCTTACAAGCTCTTTGAGAAGTTGAATTTATGGGTCCAGAAAATGCTGTTTACGGTGCAATGATCGAAACTGATGATGTGACCCGAAACTCCTTTAAATAGGCGAACTAATGGTCCGGTGGAAACTGGAGAGATAGGAAACTGATGTTGCTGGAATAGAAGAACGGTGACTTCCTGGGATTCAACCAGCTATGCATTCTTGCTGCTTTCTTCAAATGCTGTGAATAACTCAAAAACACTAAAAATCAAGCCTTTTCCACTTTCTTTAAGGTAATAGTCTGCCAAAAGTATAGGTTCGTATGGGTGTTCTGAATTTCTTAACGTTATGCACAACAAAATCAACGACCATCCTTAACACCTTGTTCCTTCACTGCCTTCAATGACCCACTTTGGCATGATCAGGAAAAGTTACAAGGCTGCTTCCTACACTAGTTCCCGGATGCCACGGATAGATTTCCAACTCCAGCGGTCGCCGCACTCGATTGATGCCGCGTTGAGGAGCTGTTTCCGGCATGTTCTACTGATTTCAAACGAATTATGCTAGAAGCAGCTTATCTGCCTGACTTCTATCACCGTGCCACAGCCGCACGTCATTTTTGGTGACGCAACTACTTAGACAGCGAAATATGGACTGTAGATTGAAGCCTCATTGGATAGGGAGACTTTAAGTTCTCTCTTCATACATCTTTCTCCACGGCAGGGTTATCTCGCTGGAATTTGAAGCGAGCCTATCGGATTTGACGCTTCCATGGTGTGAAATCGATAGAGAGAAACAAACGCAAAGTTAATGCCGTGTTTCATGAATGCGATGTTTTTGCCAAAGGCACAAAGAGAGGCCCAAACTGCAATGTTACCGGACGCGAATCGCCGCTAGGGAAGTACATACCGTTTCGCCAAAACACGCTGATAACGTGCCTGGTCATGGGATTTATCCACTTATTTCACCTATAATAATGCACTAACATGTACACTGACAGTAGTAAGTAAAAGGCGCCACCGTAAATCTCCTCTTCCCGTCGATGTCCCGCCTGCTGTCACGTGGCATCAGTGTGGAGAGATTATTCAGCACTCACTGAATTCTCGAATATTGTGATCCACTTCCTTGCACAAGCGTCTGACCTTTCGAAACTTTGAACGCAATGAACATCTAAGTTCCCTACCCCCCCCCTCCCCCAGCGTTCGTGGCAAAGCTTGTCCAGACTCCGATTGTTTTTCTTGTACCATAGGAATGCATATTTAAGAATGCAAGTTGCCAGTAAATTTGAAAGATCAAACTGGCATCTTTTGCAGTGCGACGCTTGTTCAATTAGATATCCTTGTTAACTCTGATTCTCCTTTTTGTACTCAGATAGTCGATTCTGTTGCATAAGCTGATCATATTCCACATGAAATAAAGAAGCAACATCCAAGCTTGCAGCGACGTGGAGAGTTTGCGACGACCGACCAGCAGGTCATTTAGAACGGCTCACGGACTGAACCAGGCAGTCTCGAGCACAGCACTCTGGGCGTTGTCTACCACCGTCCATATACGGCCATTATGTCTAATCTGGGCGAAAAAACTGATTCCTTACTGGTTTGATGCAGAAGTGCACAGAAAGGAGCATGACTATAAATAAGAACATGACTTGGTCTTTTATATTCATGCTTTTGAAACGCCAGCTCACATATAAGCCCGTGTTTCTTTTGTTTTCAGATGTACACAATCAAGAACGGTTCCAGTCGGCGCGGTATAAGTCTGGAGAGAGCCTGTACACTTTTCACAGAGACATTGAAGATGAATGGAGCGATCCTGTGATGCGAGACTCATTGCATTTCATTTCTATTCTCATATCAATAATAACAGAGCCAGTTCGAGCTTACATAATCTATCAAGATTTCCGAAGGATCTTGAACGCTCATAGTACATAAGAATCAAGGCAAAATAATTTCATGTAAATATAATCCAAGAATCCTTAACATGCAGTGTATCTGGAATTGTTGCGATGCTATGAGATTTTTGAAATGATTCCTCTGGTAACAGTAGAGCAGTTGCTGAGATAGAGCTCTCATGAAGAAAAGAAGAAAATCATGAACTAATCCAATTGTGAAAGCGATTTTTAGAGTTGTTGCAAATATCATCAATGTGAAGGTGCTTTTGTAGAATTCCACGATTCACTTTCCATAAAACATTTTCATAAACCTGAGGCCCCGTTCATAGTTTGAGATTCGGCGAAGATGCGAAGATGCGAAGAAGCGATTGGTAGCACGTTCGCACAAGAGACGCACGCGCCGCGACGCGTCAGGAATCAATCAATTTAGAGTTGTTGCAAAGATGGAGCAACAATTGTTATAGATTTCATCTACATAAAACTTCTAAAAAATCACAAAATACTAAACTTGCACTTGTGGTTATACTTTACGCATGAACAAAACAATTTCCCTCTCTTAATGCTGATAAATATGTTCAGGGTGTCGTTACAACACGAAACATGCGTCCCTGTCTAAATGATTTTCTTGTGTTCAATAAGTCAACTTCATCATGTTGTGTCCTCTACACCATTTTCGTATATGCCTGGAAGCCCTCTAGGAGCCTAATATTTCATTGAATGCAGATCGTTGATTTCTTTTCGCAATACCC
>MU893212.1:0-16676 GCA_036418205.1 Ostertagia ostertagi
GAGTCTCTACTCGCGAATATTCTCAGATTTTTTCGTTCTCTACTGCGTGCACGGTCTCAGGTTGGACAAATATTGCTGACACTCAAGGAGTGCTGTTATGGAGTATCTATTCCAGAGACCAAGTGCTGACGAAATTATCGAAAACTGGCGAGGTTATGTACCAGCTGAAATATCCGGCTGAAATGAGTACTGTGACTACAGTAGCTCAGTCAGATGAGGTAGGTCACATGTTATCATTTTAGTGTCAGACTGAATCCTTTGCTTAAATAAAGGATCCACCAATTAATAGAAAAGCGTGGGAACTCTATGGTGGGGTAGGTAGTTCTGATCGGAATCTCCAATCTTTAAATTTTTGTGCAGGATGTGGTGGGAGGCTTCCAAAGCCTATCGGTGGATAAACCGCCTACTGTATATCAGTAAAACCTTGAAGAAGTTGGGTAAGAAATCTCTTTCGGTCTGAAGAACAGACCACTCGAGGGCAATCACAGATGTGGCACTGCTGTGCTTGTCAGGGCAGTAGGACCTTATGAAGACAGCTTTAGCACTTTCAGTTTTCCCCGTCCAAAGCAAGCTGTTGTCTGGCGCCATCTCATCTACTACATATTACGCTTTCTCGCCTCATACTCACCTCTCCGCGCTTCATTTCGTATTGCTTTAACAGAGCCGCACTACTGAGGTAGTAATTTTTGAACCCAACGCTTTTTCGACGTACACTGCGTTCAATAATGATACAGCCACCTAAAATTTGTTCGAAAACTTAAAGTTCATAGAGTTTCTGAAAAACTGTCCAGATAGAAAATGTGACAAATTTCATGGCGAGTTCAGATATCAACACAAAAATCCATGTCGAAAACACTAAAAAATTTTGTGCTTATTTTTTCAGAAGAGGTCGATTTTCCTATGTTCAAAAATGATACAGCCACCCCGTGTTTCTTCGTTGAAATTCATTTTTGCTTCATGAAACTGATTCGCAGTTATCAGGCTTTCACCTTAATGTTCCCACAAGATAAAAAAGACAGTTTGTTTTGAAAAAAGGTAAACTGTAGCAAAAAAGGACCAGGAATCGTCAAGCAGTCATATTGCGCAAAAATTGAGTCAAAGCTCCAATACGGTTAACAATCTTTTCTGGAATCCTGTAGGTTATGGAACAAAGAAGAGCTCTGGATGTTCATCATTGCTTTTTGGTCAATTTAAACTTCGCATTTTGGGGAAACATTTCAATTTCATCGAACAGTGCCCGGAATTCCAGTCTTCTTTCAGAATTAAACTTTCAATGGATATTGTTTGGGATGTGTTGAAGATTTTCCGAGGTCATTCTTCAATGGAGAATTAAAGAAACCTTGTTTGTGAAAAGAAATTCTCTCGAAAACTGAGACATTTTTTGCTCGAAAGTGTAGCCACGTCCACTGGAGCAAGATCAGTTCTTTTGTCTGTTATGTCTTACTTTCTGTTCTTTCTCTTACGAGTTTCTCCTTTCTCACAATGTTTTTCGCTTCATAGAAGTCTAATGAAAGGGAAAACCCTAATGAGGAAGAAAAAACTCAAAAGAAAGTAAACAGAAAGTAAGACATAACAGACAAAAGAACTGATCTTGCTCCAGTGGACGTGGCTACACTTTCGAGCAAAAAATGTCTCAGTTTTCGAGAGAATTTCTTTTCACAAACAAGGTTTCTTTAATTCTCCATTGAAGAATGACCTCGGAAAATCTTCAACACATCCCAAACAATATCCATTGAAAGTTTAATTTTGAAAGAAGACTGGAATTCCGGGCACTGTTCGATGAAATTGAAATGTTTCCCCAAAATGCGAAGTTTAAATTGACCAAAAAGCAATGATGAACATCCAGAGCTCTTCTTTGTTCCATAACCTACAGGATTCCAGAAAAGATTGTTAACCGTATTGGAGCTTTGACTCAATTTTTGCGCAATATGACTGCTTGACGATTCCTGGTCCTTTTTTGCTACAGTTTACCTTTTTTCAAAACTAACTGTCTTTTTATCTTGTGGGAACATTAAGGTGAAAGCCTGATAACTGCGAATCAGTTTCATGAAGCAAAAATGAATTTCAACGAAGAAACACGGGGTGGCTGTATCATTTTTGAACATAGGAAAATCGACCTCTTCTGAAAAAATAAGCACAAAATTTTTTAGTGTTTTCAACATGGATTTTTGTGTTGATATCTGAACTCGCCATGAAATTTGTCACATTTTCTATCTGGACAGTTTTTCAGAAACTCTATGAACTTTAAGTTTTCGAACAAATTTTAGGTGGCTGTATCATTATTGAACGCAGTGTATTCTTTCCTTTTTTTCTTTACTACCGGTCCATTTGGCACCAGTGCTTTCATATTCGTGTGCAGAATCCAATTAAACTTTAATTAAAGACATATTCCAGTTTGGTCCTGAAGTAGGTCTTTAAAGGCACGCTTCGAGATTAGGCACCTGTTCCATTCCCAGCGTAGTGTGCGCAGGGAAGTGTTGCAAGTGCAAGTGTTGTTGTCGCGCCCTTTCTGCAGCTTGAAAGTGCGCGACAAAGGCGCTAGGAGCTCGCTCGACCCGCAATCCACACCTTCGTCCGCAAGCCCCGCCTTCCGCTGTCGGTTGCCACGTGACGCTGCTTGAAAAGCGAGGCGCAGTTGCGGCAGCGGTTGCATTGCGGTTCAATGTCATTGGCACTGGAGCAACTGGAGTTAGGTTCGTGAAACTCGTCCAACACGCCCTTCTCTATCCCAAGGTGGAATGCGGCTGAAAAGGGAGGTCTCGTTTGGCATAATCGGGGTTCCTACTGCCTTTCTTTTTCTTTTCCAAACCACTCACCACTCTGGCTTCATTAGTGTACGCTCCTACACACCCATTTTATCCCGAGATTTACCTTCAACTGAAGACATCTAGATGGGCTAATGCAGATTTGTGCTTCTGAGCTCTCATGAGTGTCTTTTTCTAAAGACGAGATTGTGCTTCTGTATGTTGATCACCCGACAGCTTCGGTGGCTACCGATTGACGGACCAGGAAATGAGACGAGCTACATGAGAGAAAAATCCGGCTCTCTTACTGTTGGGGTTTTCAAAAACTACTTCAATTGGAATTAGCTTCTGCTGGATCTCTCTGCAATAAGCGCCCTCTTCTTCTTCTTATGCTTCAGCGTTTGTCCCACTCTGTGGCGGGGTCCGCTTTTCTGGTATTATGACCAATACATACATACACACATACAGATATACAAACCGACACAGAAATTAGCGCTTTATAAAATAGAAGGATATGAGAATAGAAATGAAATGCAAAGAGTCTCGCATCACAGGATAGCTCCATTCATTTTCGATGTCTCTTAGAAAAGTGTACAGGCACTCTAATGTTTACGCGCCTACGGACCTTCTTGATTGTGTACATCTGAAAACAAAAGAAACACGGACTTATATGTGAGCTGGCGTTTCAAAAGCATGAATATAAAAGACCTCCAAATCATGTTATTACATATCATGCTCTTCTGCATCAAACCAGAAAGGAATCAGTTTTTTCGCCCAGATTAGACATGATGGCCGTATATAGACGGTGGTAGACGACGCCCAGAGTGCTGTGCTCGAGACTGCCTGGTTCAGTCTGTGAGCCGTTCTAAATGACCTGCTGTTCGGTCGTCGCAAACTCTCCACGTCGCTGCAAGCTTGGATGTTGCTTCTTTATTTATGTGATATGATCAGCTTATGCAACAGAATCGACTATCTGAGTACAAAAGGAGAATCAGAGTTAACAAGGATATCTAATTGAACAAGCGTAGCACTGCAAAAATGCCAGTTTGATCTTTCAAATTTACTGGCACTTGCATTCTTAAATATGCATTCCTATGGTACAAGAAAAACAATCGGAGTCTGGACAAGCTTTCCACGTGGGAGAGAACTCAGATGTTCGATTGTTCAAGGTTTTTAAGTTAAACGCTGTGACAAGGAAGGCGATCAAATATCTCGAGAATCACGTGAGTGCTTGACTAATTCTCACATCTGCCAAGAAGCAGCGGCGCGATCGACGGGAGAGGAGATTTACCGGGGGCGTCTTTTACTTACTACCTGTCTCAGTTATATTTAGGTAGCTCTCGCGAATAGATCCCATGACCAGGCACGTTATCAGCGTGTTTTGGTAAAACGGTATGATGCTTTTTCTAGCGGCGATTCGCGTCCGGTAACATTGCAGTATGGGCCTCTCTCTGTGCCTTCAACAAAAACATCGCGTTCATGAAACACGGCATTAACTCTGCGTTTTTGTCTCTCTATCGATTTCATACCATGGAAGCGTCAAATCCGATAGGCTCGCTTCAAATTCCAGCGAGATAAACCCTGCCGTGGAGAAAGATGTATGAAGAGAGAACTTATAAGTCTCCCTATCCAATGAGGCTTCAATCTACAGCCCATATTACGCTGTCTAAGTAGTTGCGTCACCAAAAATGACGTGCGGCTGTGGCACGGTGATAGAAGTCAGGCAGATAAGCTGCTTCTAGCATAATTCGTTTGAAATCAGTAGACATAGAAACGAAACAGATAACTAAAACGGCATCAATCGGGCGGCGACGCTGATTGGAATCCTATCGTGCATTCGGGACTAGTGTAGGAAGTTAACTTGTAACTTTTCGATCATGCAAAGTTGTATTGAAGGCAGTGAAGCGAAAAAGGGTTTAAGAGAGGCGCTCTTTGATTTGTTGGCATAAGTTTAGAAATTAACACCATTACGAACTAAATTTGGGACAGACTATTAACTTAAAAGAATGGGAATGTCTTGATTTTTAGGTTTTGATGTCATCATTTGAATAAAGCAGCCGAAATGCAAAAGTGGTTTGATCGGGAATCCTCCAGTTTCCACCGGACCATTAGTCCGTCTATTTGAAGGAGTTTCGGGCCACATCATCAGTTTCGATCATTGCACCGTAAACAGCATTTTCTGGACCCATAAATTCAACTTCTCAAAGAGCTTGTAAGAAAGCGAATTTTCCCATATTTTCTTCTTTTTTTTTTTATGTTCACAGGCTTCAGTATACAGGGGTGGCAAAAAATACTTATGCGATCGAACATCATCGACTTTCGTCCCAAAGGAGCGACTTTAATAAGTGTACAGCAAATAATTTCTAGCTGTCCGCCCAGAAGCAAAAGAGGCTCCTCCAGCCCCCCGGCTTCAGAAATACAAGTCACTCGGCCGCCACATCAGCCAACGAGCTTATCGTAGTCGCTCCTGAAGCTGCTTCATAACTTCTTCATTGGATTGACTGTTGAATGGATTTTTAGACACATTAGCTGTGACTGTGCAAAACCGCTTTCGAGCAGCGTTTCAGGGACGTCGTAATGGTTTATGGTACCTCGACGACCTCGCTGAGCTCGTACCGTGAACCATGTTTCCGTGGAAGTCTTTTGATGTCGTCGGTGTAGAAGGCTGTCATGTGACTTTTATGTAGATTAGAATCCGCTCTTCTGAGGGAGGCATTGTATTTGTTTCTCTAAGTTTATTTGGCGTCGAAATTGGATGATTCTCCCTTTTTTGCGGGACACCCTCCCTCAATTATATTATCAACACCCACACAAGTATACAATCACGGGCTTATGCAACAAGCCCTGAAGTCATAAGGATATATCCCTCGGTCTATCAACAAGCCCGGTGGCGTATATCCCGTCCGCCGTAGGCAACAAGCCCGCTGCTGGCGAGGCTATAATCTCCGCCGTATCAACAACCCGCTCACTTTAGGGATATATCCCTCGGCTTGTCATATGCGAGGACGAATCCCCTACTCTTCACTAGCGGCATTCATTCCCCTGCTTCAGTAGTCTGACATTCGACGCTTAGCTCACACGTCGAGCTTCTCATTTCGTAATAACATTGTATTCCCATTTGCACCTGATAGTTCAGTCTTAACGATTTGATTCGCTTCTTTTTTTTATAATATTTATCAAATCTCAGCAACCGAATTTTTCACAAAATTCACCTGTGTTAATGCCTTTAAAGGAGGAATTCACGATTACAATGGAGGTCGAGGAAGAAGTAATTTACCTAGTTGAGGGACCCACGGACCTCCTGAGGGTGCGAACTAATGCGCAATTTGCATCGAAAAATTTGACCTCGGCGACCTATTATGCCCGTGGTCCGGTTATCTCCGCCTACCGACCAGCTGATCCTCGCACAGTCACACTGGCGAGTGATTAGATAGCTGAGAGAGCGTAGTGTTGAAGAGGGCACAGCGATGAGAGTCGCATCAATGCTCAAATCAACGGGCAAGGAAGGGGTCCCATTTCTCGGGTTCTGGGCCGTTTCTCATGGTTCTTCCTTCTTTCGTGTACCACTCACCATCCCTAGGTTAATTTGAAATGGGTTGCCTTTCCAGCGTGAATTCGTCCTTTAAAGCCACGAGTCAGGCTCAGTGGACCAAACCAATCACTTTAGTCGTCTATGTGCATGGCTACGCACCCACAGGGACGTTGCCATGCTCAGAATCTCAAAAGGCGCCGTAATAACGCCCCAGGGCATGCATTAAGCGCTCGCGCCGCCTGGAGGCGCTCCGGCCGCCCACCATGGGATGTGGTGCGTGGCTGGCCTAACGTGTGAGATCAGCTGAGTTGATTGCCGTATCAACCGATGGAACGGCTGGCATATCCAGAAAACTCGTTTGGACGTGACTCTCCCCCGAGCAAATCTCCTTCACTGCTAGAAGGAATGGGTTTCTATTTAGGTGTTGTCGACAGTTTTTTTTTCGTTTTTTCTTCACTATCGTTCCACCTCCCATCTCTAAACTCAATATCAGGTGCCATAATGCCGAAACACGAGCCTGACTTTTGCCTTTAAGTCCACGATGCAGAAGACATAAGAAATCAATATCCTATACTTAAGCCTTAGAGAGGGGGAGGGACCCGCGAGAGAGCGCGCAGAGGGTTTGAAGGGCTGGGTTCAAGTAGTCCGTCGACCTTCGAAGGAACCACGAGGGAGCTCTCGAGAGAGAGACATGCGTCTATGCCACGAAATGCTATGAGGTGCTGATTATGAGCGAATGCACTGAGGGTTTTCTTCTACAGAAGCCGTTTTCTTTTTTCGAAGCGAGAATATTGCAAAATCAAAGTGCGCCAAAATAATAAACGTTGAGTTGGAATTATCCTATAAGTGAGCGTCACAAAGAAGAAGAAAAAGGACAATCCTAACTGGCAGGGTTTGCTCCGTATGGGAACTTCATCACCGACATCCCGAGGTCAGCTCGACCACGACGCTAACGCGTCGAAAGTCCAACTGACCGAAGCCGGGGGATGAATCCCCCTAGTCGAGAGTAAGGGGATTCGTCCCCCTCAAGTCGTATTGTGGGGTAACAAGCCGGGAGTACATTCCCTCAGTGCAGCGGGCTTGTTGCACGACCGAGGGATATATATCCCTCGCCAGCAGCGGGGCTTGTTGCATACGACCGAGGGGATATATCCCCTCGCCAGCAGCGGGGCTTGTTGCATACGGCCGAGGGGATATATCCCCTCAGTGCTGCGGGGCTTGTTGCATACGACGAAGGGGATATATCCCCTCGCTGCGGGGCTTGTTGCATACGACTGAGGGGATATGTCCCTTCGCGGGCGTCGGAGCTTGTTGCATACGACCGAGGAGATACATTCACTTTTTTAAACGTAACTCCCTCAAAACTCAAGCTTTTGTTCCGATTTTTTGTAGGTGAGAACACATCACTCTACCTGATAAGGAAGCAAATCTTCAGTTGTCTAGGTGGCTTCTATACTAATTTAGAAATTTTTAATTTTTTTCGGTCCAATACCATATTACTTGTTCGAAATTCAATCTATCTAAAATTCAAAAATAATAACAAAATGACTTATATAATAACAGACGTAACAACTACAACATCAGCACTTTGTCGCAGAACCGTTTTCATCTACGACGGCTTGACACCGGCGAAGCACGGAATTGGGTTTTTTCTTGGTAGAGGTTCCCCTACGCGATCTTCAGTGGGACGGACTTTTCGAACTCGTTGTGAGCTTTTGGGCCTTCAGCTTGACTCCGAAAATCATCCTACAGATTTTTGCTCTGATTCAAGTATGGGGACTGCGATGGCATGGCAGTGGAGGAACATTGTTGTTGCGGAACCATTGCGAGAGCGGCTTTGATTTTGCGCTTGGGGTCGGAAAATGAAACACTACGGGCGACACTGCGAGCATGCGGCCAGATAGCAGTCATCCATATGTTGAGGCGCGTTTTGGAATCCATTTCAGCCTCGGTCCGATGAAGGTGATCAACCCCTATGCCACAGAAGCTGCCATGCAGTATCACCGCACCCCCTGCATTCGTCACGTCAGCACATGGAACCTCGGATGATATCTGGTACCAACGGGAAGTCGCAAAAACTTGACTTCTTTCGTGCTAAACAGCAAAAACTTCGATTCGTTGCTCTAGATGGCTTTTTGTCACTCCTTAATAGTCCGTTTCTTGTGGGCATGAGCCTAATTGAGATGCGCTCTGCCACTCTTGAGGGGGAATCAGCGGTTTCTTACTGAGCTACGTCAGAAGTGCCCAGCATCTCTCAGACAACGTCGCACGTTGTCTTCGGACGGATTTAGACCGTCTGGCGTTGAGAATCCGCGGTGAATTTCGGGTGCAGCGTGATGCGAGCCACTCCTTACAAGTCGCACAATGATTCTATTGGCGAGAGAAGAGGTCATTTTTGCTACTTCTGGGCGCTTTTTGACTTTGGCAGGTTCAATGCTCTTGAATTTCTTCCAAGTCGTCCACTGGGGCTCCTTGAACTTCAAAAATCTGCTGGGATGTTAAGCCTTCGTAGAACCTCCGAAAGATGGCGTCACCTGGTCCTGCCACAAGCTATGAATTCCCTAATGTCTTGGAATGTTCTGAGTACTGTGTAGGCATATGAAACTGACACAAAACATCAAAAACACACGTGCTCTCAACATGGAAACTCATCGTTTATCAACAATGAAATTGGGTGCCCGCGGACAATACTCGAAAATGAAGCTCCATTTCCCCTTGAAAGGAGGCTATCGCACCGATACGCTGCTATAATATGACTACCTGTGTGTGTCAACTGCTGTCGAAGTTTTACTGCGAAAGCTTGAGTTTTGAGGAAATTACGTTTAAAAAAGTGAAAACGAATACTATTACACTTGCACGGTCACTGTATTCCCATCAGAACTGCGGCTTGTGCATACGGTCAGTGTAACCAGGTTTGATGGAATGAGTAGAGCAAAGATTTGCGTTGAAATAGCCACAGCCACAAGAAATTTTCAAAAGAAGAAATATGAAGGTGACTTATGAATTTCTCTTATCGCATACGCTCCACGAGCCTGTACAATATTCATCACGGTAGCAATTGCACTTCGTGTGTGCGTCTCGATGGAAGACAACATTGCCAGGCAGTGTGTGGGTTTCGAAACGGCTAGATTAATTTCGCGTTTGTCAGTGAATAGTTACTCAGATAAAGTGCGCACACTGATTGCTCAAAATTGAATGCCGTTCGCTATAAAAGCCCATGAATAAGGGAACTATTATCATTCCAAAGCCGTGTCTCACATATCGACTCTCCCTCATCTCAGTCATGACAGCTTGTTATGGTTCTGGGCTATTCTGGGTGCGCGCTTAGTCTTGGGCACAGAACTAGTTACTATAATCACTATCTGAGGGTCCAATGGATAGACAGCATTTATCAGTGCGAAAGAACTCCTAAGTGAAAGGCAAGCTGGAAAAATATCGTAACTGCTCCAAACTGTATTCATCTACATCTGTGAAAAGTAGAGAATGTGAAAATTCAACCGGTGAAGCTCAAGTTCGGAACCTACTCCATTTGCTCTCCAGTTCTGATGAAACAATAGAATTTTCATACAAGGTAATCGACTCATTTAAGTTCTGGACTGAGGACGTTAATGTGAAAGCGCGCTAGACGTCTCACCAGGTTTCGCATGTTGGTCAAGACCCATGAATAAATGACATCGTGCAGCTATTATGCGCACAAGGTGGAGGCTCCAGCCGAACCGTTCATAGCCACAATTGACCTAAAAATTGTGAGCCAGACTGACTGCATGTGACGGTCGCTAACATAAATTCATTTGAAAATAACGTCTACCTGTTATCTACCTATTAATTTAAAGCTCTTTATACTACGGATGAGCAACAGGGAGTGCCTTCCCCTTCGAGCTGGTCTCACATAAATTATCAGAAGAACACGAGCAGTTTGCAGGACAAAGACGATACTTGCGTTATGTATTCTGTGCTGGCGTATGACGCAACCAGTGAAATTCACGAAACTATTGTGATGGTTCTCATAAAGGATGAGGTGCGTGCATCTGGCACGTTTTGTGCCCCAAAGTCACTCTTGGCTCTTACTGGATTTTTTTTTGCGAAATGAAATCCGTTTGCTACAATTATTTTATATGATGTATATTACAGACGGGAAAAGTCAGATCTCACTACTTCAAGTATCAGGTGATAACTGATAAGACAACAAAGGAACAAAGCAACCTTGGATTGACGACATGGACGCGCTTAATTTCATGTTAACGATAAGAAAGTGTAAGCTCGTCCCTTCTAGAGGTTAAAATCCGTCTTGAATGAATGGACATGGAAATAAATTTTCGCAGCTGTGACACTTCGTTAACAGTGGTTGTCACACACATAACACACATCATCTCTTTAAGCACAACAACGCGCAGTTAGTTGTAATGAATTCCGTACAAATTCAGCTCTCCGGAAAAGGGCTAAAACGGTCCTACTCGCATTTCCCCATATAATTTACGCTCTGTATGTCAATCGAAGGCAAATTCCGGGATTAGTCCAACTAGTAGGAAGGATACCACTAGAGGAAATGGCGAGTCTCTTACCTATACAATTCTACAGGGGAGGGGGGGCATCAAAAAAGATCATTTCTTCGCGCGACATTTATAAACAGATAATCACACTTTCCATAAACCACAACCGAATCTAGTTGATGAATTAAACATCATTCTTTCCTATTCAAAATATACATAGGGCTTTCTACAACGACGGCATCAGAAGATTTTCCCACGGAAACATGGTCCGCGGTACGAGCTCAACGAGGTCGTCGAGAAACCATAGACGATTACAACGTCTCTGAAACGCTGGTCAAAGCCATGTTGCATAGTCAGAGCTAGTGTCCCTAAGAAGCCATTCACCAGTTATCCGATTGAAGAAATTATGTAGCAGCTTCAGAATGGAGCGATTATGGTAGGCCTCCTTGAGCTCGACCGTGATGACAGATGACGTCATATTCTGGAGACGGTGAAAGCAGCGAAGATGGGCGGGACATCTAAGGAATAATTTGCTGTATAACTCCAATAACAGCGGCATCCTTTGCGACGAAAAGGTCGATATATCGCCTGATCAAAGTGCACTCTTTTTCCCCCCCACCTGTCTGTATATGGATAATGCCAGCTTTGCCACACAAGTTGCACGATTAAGGCGCTAATTTTTAAGGGCCGCAACCACCCCCTTTGCAACGCTCCCCAGCCGCTGCGATTGATGAACATACATGCGTGCTCTCTCGCGCGTTTTGTTCTTTCATTCGCCTGTCGGCAAGCATCCACGACGCAATATTGAGATAGACTTAATCAACGTGCCAGTCGCTGATTACCTTCAATAATACTTCCAGTTCTTCTTACACTCTTGAGCACCGAAGACAGATCCCAAGGTTGCCTCGACCACTCAATAATATAGTAGAGGTCGAAAGTGCTCGACAAAGCGGTTGTGCATTATCGCTCCTCGCTCAAAAGTGACTGGAAATTCAGGTGCAGATTTTGCACCTAATCCCTTTGATTATCCGGTCACAATGATGTGAAAACACTGAAAAAATCTTTCAACGTTCGAGAGAATTGCCCAAGTGAAAAAGAGTGTAGCAAAAACCATGTATTGGGTGGAATATAATATCGTACACTTCGGCACACATGTTTGATGTTGCTCCAGCGAAACACAGGAACACAAAAGTAATAGATGATGTTCTCTTTGGCATTGCTTACAGGTTTGACTCCATTTCGCTAGAAATCACCGGATGTAGAATGACAGACGTTTCAAATTGCAGACCTACCTAACATTAGTTCTTTCACTGAAAAGTACACACGAATGTTCCTTACTGAGGAAATTCGCTCTCTGAAAATCTCCAATCTGTGTGGCGCGCTACTGAACGCCACCTCAGTGGTGATGGGGGGTCAATCGTGGATCAAAAGCACTACCGCAACATTATAAGCGTTAGCAGCTTTGTTGCTTATCTCGAAAATTAGTATCTATTGTGTATTCATTGCCACAAAAAACTTCCAAAAAAACTGAGGTCAAGAATAAAAAAAGAAAAATAGTGAGGCTACCCCAGACCTCA
Source organism: Ostertagia ostertagi (assembly GCA_036418205.1). Lineage (NCBI taxonomy): Eukaryota > Metazoa > Nematoda > Chromadorea > Rhabditida > Trichostrongylidae > Ostertagia > Ostertagia ostertagi. Next base: position 12,344 of record MU893212.1, read on the forward strand.
CCAGGAAGGTAGTTTAGAACATAGAACGTTCCTTCCAAGATGCCATTTCTCTTGTGTTTGTGGAAGTGAGCATTTAAAGTGTATAAAGATTTTCTGAGGCGATGAGATTGCCAGAAATAAGGCAGAAAGCATTTTCGGAAAATGGAACCTTTTTGTAATATGCTCCACAGCACTTCAATTTACTTAGAATACCTTAGAACTTACTTAGAATAGTAGCACGCGCTTAGAATAGTAGCTCATGGGCAGAGTAGCTCATGGGTTTTATTCAGTATAAGAGTTCAGACTTGTAAAAGGGCAAGAAAATGCAAAGCAGAAATCACATGATTTTCACATTTTTTTTTCATTATGAGAGCTGCTCAGAAACAAAAATTATTAGCAGTTTTATGATCCATGCACGTGCCCTTTTTAGACCTAGGAATATTGTGGAAACTTCAGTGTCTACAGGGGTGGCCAAAAAAAAGAGACACTTTGCCATGGCGCACATCATCGAACATTTTCGTTGCACAGGGTGCCTATGTTAATGAAAGTTTTACGGTGAAATATTCCTTAAGGTGTTCCCCCGTAAACAGAAGCAGGTCTTCTTCACTGTCCCCACCGTCTTCAGAATACAACGTCATCTGTCGTGGTCGCTCCGGCCTGAAGCTGCTTCATAACTTCTTCATTGGATTGAATGCTGAATAGATTTTCAGACACATTAGCTGTGACTGTGCAAAACCGCTTTCGAGCAGCGTTTCAGGGACGTCGTAATGGTTTATGGTACCTCGACAACCTCGCTGAGCTCGTACCGTGAACCATGTTTCCGTGGAAGTCTTTTGATGTCGTCGGTGTAGAAGGCTGTCATGTTTCTTTTATGTAGATTAAGAATTCTTTAAAGGAGGATTGCACGGAAAGAACGAAGGTCGAAGAAGGGAGAAATCGCCTAGTGGGGAGAGCGGTGAATCTCTTGAGGGTGCGGACAGACACGCAATCGGCATCGAAAGATTTGACCTCTGAGATCTAGCATGGCTCAAAGTTGGCGAGTTCGGCGATCTCCGCCCACCGATCGTCTGATCACTCGCCGTAGTACAATAGGTGGCGAGTGATTAGATAGCTGAGAGAGCGTAGGGTTGAAGAGGGCAAAGCGATGAGAGTCCCATCAATGCTCAAATCAACGGACAAGGAAGGGGTCCCATTTCTCCGGTTCTGGGCCGTTTTTCGTGGTTTCGCTTTCTTTCTGGTACTACTCACCATCTCTACCTGGTAATATTGATATGCTGGTGCTTCTCATCGTAAATCCTTGCTTTAAGGTGGTTGGTCCGCTCCTCCAAGTGGTGCCACTGGGAACTGCTCACTTTTGTGGGCTGAGCTGATCGCGGACATTCGAATGCAGGCGACAGGCCCCCGTGACAGGCCGGTCTACGAATATCCACGTCACATCTTCATGGTTAATGACGTCATATGATTTCCGATATAATGCTACGGCGTCCGCGGGAGCCGACGCGCACTCGCAAAGCCCGGCGAGTGTGAAAAGTATGCGAGGGTCTCCGACGCAAGGACGGCGTCGGGGGGCAACTAAGCTAGTCCACAAGTCCTGCAACGCACGGAAGATTCGCGTTGCGACGTTAAATGTTGGCACGTTAACGGGACCGCTCGTACGAGTTAGCAGAAGCTCTAGAGCGCCGAAGGATTGATTTCTGTGCCGTGCAGGAAACGAGGTGGTCCTGCTGCAGATCGAGAGATATTGGACGAGGCTTCAAAGCCGTTCTCTGTGGCGGTCCTAGAACCACCAGTGGGGTCGGAGTTGTTGTTTCTGACCGCTTCCGTGACTCGATCGTAAGCGTTGATCGCTTTGACGACCGTCTAATGAAGCTTGTTGTCGTCATCGAACGTAAGCGATACCACTTCTTCTCTGCATATGCTCCGCAGACTGGCTGCTCTGAGCGAGCTAAAGATGAGTTCTGGACCCTGCTGGATGAAAAAACCGCAGAGGTACCATCAGAAGAGGCTGTCATCGTTGCAGGTGACCTTAACGGTCACGTCGGCGATGCGAAAGATGGGTACAACTGTCATGGTGGATTTGGATATGGGTCACGTAACACCGATGGCGAACGAATTCTTGAGTACGCGAATTCTCATGATCTCACCATCGTGAATACGAATTTCCGGAAACGTGATTCCCACCTGATCACATTCTACAGCGGTACTACCAGAACGCAAATCGACTTTGTCCTCGTCAGGCAACGCGATCGAGGGCTTGTAACAGACGCAAAGGCGGTGCCGTATGAGACTGTCACCACGCAACATCGACCGCTGATTTGCACGCTGAAGATCGCTTCTCCGAAAATGAAACACATCGAGCGGTGTGGACCAGCGAGAATCAAGTGGTGGCGTTTGAAAGAGAAGGAGACGGTCGTGATATCCAACATTCAGTTGCCGGCAGTCACTACTGTTGATGAAACTTGGAAAAGTGCTGCCGAGGCGAATAATCCGTTCTGCCCGTTCCGAACTCGGCACAACAAAACCTGGGCGACGGAAGATCGACAAGCAATCGTGGCTATGGACGGACGATGTGAAAGAAAAAGTACGTGAGAAGAAGAGGCTTTACCACGTATTTCTTGGCGATAAGACTGTCGACAACTGGCGAAGGTATCAGGCAGCTAAGAGTGCGACAAAGAAGGCCGTTGCTGCCGCAAAAGCTGCACACTTTGCTGATGTCAGCGAGAAGCTCGAGACGCGCGATGGTGAACGCTATATTTATCGCCTCGCCAAAGCCCGTCATCGCCAGTCCGAGGATATCGAGAAGTTTTTCGGCATCAACGACGAAAATGGTCACCTCCTAACGGACCGCAAAAAAGCAGTGAAGCGATGGCACGATTACTTTCGAGAACATCTCAGCTGAAGAGTTTGCTCATCCAGCAGTCCCTTATGTTCCACCTGTGCAAGGCCCTGTGCAGAGAATAACCGTGGAGGAAACGGAAATGGCTCTGAAGAAGATGAAGTCGGGAAAAGCTACAGGACCCGATGATCTGGCGGCCGACATATGGAAGTCGAAATGCTGGTGTCCTGCTGAATGGTTGACCACGTTTTTCAACCAGATCGTAGCAGAGAGAAAGGTGCCTGAGAGCTGGCAACAGAGCACAACGATTCCGATTTGGAAGAAGAAAGGCAGCCCTGCTGACTGTACGAGTTACCGTCCAATCCGCCTGCTCTCGCACAGCATGAAGATCTTTTGAGCGAATTTGGACGGCCGTATTCGTGACATCGTGCAGCTTTCCATATCAACCAGTGTGGATTTGTGTCAGGCTGCGGCACCATCGATGCAATACATGTAGCCCGCCTTCTGCTGGAAAGACATCGCGAGAAAAGAAAAGCTGTGCATCTTGCCTTCCTGGACCTGGAGAAGGCTTTTGATCGCGTTCCTCGAGAAGTCATATGGTATGCCTTTACGACAGCACGACGTTCCCGAAGAGCTCATTGAGTGGGTGCGCATACTTTACTCGAACTCAAGGAGTCGGGTGCAAACGGTGGCAGGTACTTCGATGGAATTTCCCATCTCGGTCGGTGTGCACCAAGGCTCTGCGCTTTCCCCACTCCTATTCATTGTCGTTATGGATGCCATTTCGCGTGATCTTCAGAGCCCGCTCCATGGACGCTTCTGTATGCTGACGATGTGATGCTCGCCTGCGAAGACAAACATCTGCTCGAGAAACAGGTGCAAACCTGGTCCGACCGTCTGGCTATGTTTGGCCTCAGGCTGAACGTGAAGAAGACAGAGTACTTGACCACTGATTCGAGTGAGCCAGGCTCTATTAAGATTAATGGCACTGAGCTCACGCGTACAACATCATTCAAGTATCTTGGGTCGGCGATCGCGTCCGATGGTAGCCTGGTCTCTGAAGTAAACTCCCGAGTGAGCGCAGCTTGGTCTAAATGGCGCTCGATGACCGGCGTTCTCTGCGATAAGAAAATACCAGAGCGACTGAAATCTAAGATCTACAGAACCGTCGTCCGACCAGTCGCCATTTACGGAGCAGAGTGCTGGCCCGTGACTAAAGAGGTTGAGGCTCGTCTCAGTGTAATGGAGACAAAAATGCTGCGCTGGACTGCCGGGGTCACGCGTCTGGACCACATTCGCAACGATGCCATCAGAAAGCGGTTCGGTGTGGCTCCCATCGCTGATAAGATGCGCGAAGCTCGCCTGAGGTGGTACGGCCACGTCCTTCGCGCTAATAATGAGAGTGTCCGTAAGATCGGTCTAGACTTTAACGTGCCAGGAAAGCGGCCAAGAGGACGCCCGAAGCAACGATGGCTTGATACGTTGCATGAGGACTTGAAATTAGTTGGACTTTATCCC
>MU893214.1:0-16440 GCA_036418205.1 Ostertagia ostertagi
TAACGAAGTTATTAGGCGATTAGGCGATTAGGCGAGTAGGCGATTAGGCGGAAGACAACATACGTATTGATTGGTTTGCTCCGCCCATAGAACGTTGTAGGCGAGTAGGCGATTAGGCGATCGCTCAATGGGCGGAGCAACAAATCAATACTTATCCTTCTCTCATCGCCTACTCGCCTAATCGCTAATCGACTAATCGCCTACTCGCCTAATCGCCTAATCGCCTAATCGCACGTACGATCGCCAACTATGAACGCTCAATAAGGCGACGACCCTAAAATAAGAATACTTGATATAAACAGATCAAGGGTAATAGCTTCCAATAGGACGAGAAAAGCCAGGCCTAACTGAGGCAGCAGCTGGTAGGCTAGCGGGCAGCCACCTACTACTCTCACCCATGGTCCCGTATAACGCTACAGCGGGGTCATAGACACTTGGCGGAAATTCGAAACACAGGAATAACGACCAGATTCCATGGAGAATTTCAGTTTTTTTGGTGATTTTATTGAATTTACATTGTTTGACTTATGAACAATGTTCTTGATCTTCTCCAGGACTAACGAATTTCAGTGAAATTCGCCGGTTTCAATCTTGTGATGACAGCAGTCCTGTTCGTCGTCTCACTGGTACTGGAGCGACTTGCCACCACTCCATCGGAAATTCCTCCACCTCACTCTGTCGATAAGATAGTTCAGCTCATTGACCGACTCCTACCGTTACCCAAGGTTGGTTCGACTTTACAGTGCATGTCATCTGTCTTAGAAATCAAAAATTACTCAAGCCACTCATTAATTTGTAGAAGTTGATTTTCCGAAGATTCTCAGAGGGTGGGTCGTGAAGGTGAAAGTTGAGGGGGGGGGTGGTCCTGCTTTGGGGATGGGTTGAGGAGCTTTGTTATCACTAAGTTTTTCTGTGAGTTTGTTGAGAAGTTTAGAAAAGAAGGGTGAAATAGCAAAAAGCAGGGCGTTCGCCTTACCTTTCACCCTGACATATGTAACTCCCCCTCCCTCCCGTTACGGCGGCTGTTTTGAAGCGAAAAAGTGGGCGGAGTTGCAGTATGTCGAATAATCTCAGAACCAAATTGTTTAGGTGGTCAAGTTGGTGAGGATAATGATCTGAGGTGGAAAGAGAGGGAGGGAGTCGTTTGGAGGATCGCCTATAGCTGACTGGTGGGAGGGAGGGGTTGATCCCTGTCGATATCCTTAAGAAGATGGTGCGGTCCAATTTTTTGAAATCGAAGCAATAGGCGTCCGGTCGACCCCCGTTTCCGCGTCCTGAAAATTTAGTTTCTGAGGCTTTTCTTTAACGTTTTTTGCCTGATCTGGAATGTTTGGAGCCCCTAATTTCCCGTATAAGTTCGTTTCAATTATAGTTTGCTCCTGAAGCAAATTTCCCTTTCCAGAAATCCAAGCACGAAGATGAGTCGTTAAAGTACGCCGGTTTGGCTCACGCCGCTAATCATGGCATATTTGCCGTGGCATCAGCCGTTTACTTGTTGGTTATACTTGCCTCATTTGTATTCTGATTTATTGTTCATTCGGTTACGCCGTGTAAATACATTTAATTACGTAATTGTTAGCTTTTTGGCAAATTGCCATGAAGGCCTATTTGAACTGCCAATTTTTTTTTCACTTGGCAACACAACCTCGATCGTCTCCCTGAGCTACGAATAGCACATAATAGATAAAGAAGAGCACGAAAACTGTCGGCGAGAGGAATCGACACATACTGTCCAAGTGGTGATAGAGCCGGGTAAGACGGGCCTGTTCCGCATGAAGGTTGGCCCTTTGAAGCTCGTTCGGTGCTCGGAGGATGCTTCTTCCCTGAAACAGTTTTTTGTGCATAGAATGATGTTCTAAGATCAAGTAGGAGCCGAGCATGCTGGGTCTAGAGTGTTACCGCAGGGACAAATTCTGCTATCAGGCTGAATAGGGAGGGTTTGGCGGTGGGAGCTAAATAGTTCGGAATGCCTACCTACATGCGCGGCAGACTTGAATCGGTCTCATCTCCCGAAGGCCGCGTTCATAGTTCGCGACTACGGAGACTAAGATAGTAGGATAGTAGAAGAGTAGTAGAGTAGGATATTGACCGATTAGCAATCAGAGAGAAGGAGATTAGATAGCAGTCCAGTTCGCAAAATGTTAAGATAGGTATTGATTTAGATCGCTGGAGACTAGTAGATTACGAAATTGCGATAGTAGGAGATTCCGCTAAACAGATCAAATACGTATTGATCAGGATATTAGAATGGCGCTATTCTCTGGGGTCGCGAACTATGAACGCGGCCTAGTAGCAAACATTGAGTGGAAGAAGCTATCGTGAAGTGTACACTTGATCAAGTGGAATAAAAGAGCGAGGCACTCGGCATTACTGGGATGCGCCACGTACTCCGCTTCCATTTGAAGCGATGAAAGAATAAAAAAGTGGTGAAACTCCAGTTCGGGGGGCACTCCATTTTTTCTCCAATACTCAAGATAAGGATTAGAGGGCTCACGACACGTAATCGACTCATTTAAAGTAGACTTCTGATAAATATTGGTGTAATGGGTGAGAAACCCTGAAACGTTTTCACATTTCCGCCTGCCATGACCCAAGGGAACGGTCCTGGACCAGGAGAAAGGACACCTCCGCAAAGGGCTAAGGGTGCAGGAGCTCCAGGGTGGATCACCTGTGCAGAAAAGTGGATGGGATGTGGGCAGGTAGTGTGGAATGTAGGACATCCACCGGTCCTTATCAAAAGTACGCTCGAAATGAGTCGTTCACTTATTATCTTATCCGTAGTGTTCGATAGCCCAAAGAACTGCTCTCTAGTATACGGATAGGCAATGGAGTGCCGTACTCACCCCCCCCGAACTTGAAGTTTCACAAAGGTAAAAGCAAGTTTGCAATAGGTTTTGAGCAGTTTTTGGTATACCCATGGCAAGCCTACGATCTATCCCAATATGTTGGCGAAATTCGAGTGGCGACCATTGAGCCAATCCTGGCAACAATGCCTCTACAACGTGTCATCATAAGGCCATTATCAGCCACGAGTGTGAACCGGCACACATGACATATTTACATATTGGCAAGTTGAGATCGTGTAGAAATGCACCGCGACCGCAAACGCGGTCCGACTGCTGGCTTTCTCAAAAAATTTTATCGAGGCTGTTGCAAGTATGGCGGACTGACCGGAGGTGGACTGATTTGAGACCGGCTATTTTGAAACCCTTCGATCAAATTCCCGGTTACCAAGGGTTTGTCATATTTATGAAAAAAAATTTATGGAAGTTTCTGGAACCCGAAAGGAGTCAATCCTTCCGAATAGTCAATGGAACAGCTGATTTCGGGTCAGACGAACCTAGTAAGTGTTTTGTTCTTCCACCTAAAACGTAGTAAGAAGTAAACGTATACAGCGGCATGGTTATGTTACTCTGACGGAACCTGCTTAACTATTTGAAAATTCCTACAAACTATTTACCACTGCTCGACTCCTTTTGATCAACGACAGCACGACGAGGCTCTCGACGAGCGACAACGCGGTGAACACCTTCATCGCTGCAAACCAAACGTCCATAGACGTCAGATAGGACGTTCTGATCTCCTTGTCCCCCTTCTCCATCTGTACTAGCGTTAACAGCAACACTAAAAGACTCAAATTTTCTGGTGTCTTCGTTTTTCACAGCCTTACCGTAATCGGAGTGATAATCCGGACGTCTTCGTAATTGTACGGTACGTAAGGCGCAACCCATGCAAACATCATCGCCAACGTGCTCGGGATGTACTTCTCGACCACAAATCGTCCGCCATCACGCTCTAGTTCAAAGACCAGACGGAGGCATGAGGAACGGACTGCTAACTGGAGTGATGAGGGAATAAAATTGAATCGATATATGTTTTGATTGATTGGGTAAGAGGTATCCTGCAAGGGGGGGGGGAAAGATGGAAGTTAACCACTGTTCACATGAGTAGCGATCATTGGCGACTTACAACTCAACTTAGGAGCGGCTGGAAAACATGTGAAAAGTGACTTTGGGAATTCACCGGTCCTTTGAAGCACGTTTCAATTCTTCTTCGTAAACCCGCTTTAAAACTGATACTTTTTGAGAAGCTGTAGTGATGAATGAACTCTTGGTCTGTGCACTAGGTCTAAGGTTTCGAGATTCTTCCAGGTCCCTTATTTCAATATCTCCACAGGTTCAATAGGGTTATCTGGCCAGACGCCCATCTCTGACGGACATCCGCTCCAGAACGCCCCTCTGTTAACCGCACGAAAAAGTGTATTAATGGGTATTAATGGTTTTACAGGGAGTGGAGTGGGTAAGTTGGACCTATCAAAGATATAGGTATTCTCATCCAGTACCAAATTTAATTCACGTTTTTTTCAAATTGTAGAAGTTCTCACTGAGTTTCCCTTCGACTGTGCACTCCTCATTTCGAATTCGCTGGACATGCAACTCGGGCAGAGCGATCTCGGATTGAAAGGAGACTGGATCCGGGTGCCAGACGAATCGGACGAAGGAGGCTGGATATGCGACTGCAATTAGTCGAAGGTCAGCACATATTCTTCCTAGAGCAAACCATCTGTATACATCCTCTGCCGGCCAAAAACCCATCCTTAATTCGGTTGAGGCCACATTAGGAAATCTTCGGGTGCATTTGGAAGTGTCCCCAGATTGAACCTGGACCGAACAGCGACGCTTTTCGCATCATTAAAGAATTGAGAAGTAGACGAGGAGAAAGTGAGGATGGTCGGCGAAAATGGAAAGAAAGCGAGGAGGCTCTATCCGCAAAAGAGTGGCCAGAATCGTATTGGCGGAAGAATTCAACAACTTAAAGCCTTTCCGATTTAATACATCTATGAAAGCATCACTTCTCTCCCACTAAAGGCTCCAGCAGTGCCCGGAAGATCCACTCCCCTGTGATAAATATGACTAATGGAGTTAAAAGTACTAGGTCAATAAGCAAGGAAGAGTCCAAAAAATCGTATACTTGAGGCCAGGATAATGAAGGCGAAATTTCATGCAATGGCGCACACTGATAATGTCTTCCGTTTCTAACACCACGATCCATACCTAGTTTTGGGCGAAAATGCGCCCTAATGACAGCATTTTCAGCCTTAGCAATACCGGCTGGAACGAAAAAGATCTCAACTGAGCTTTATCGCTTAACAAGTAGAACGGTAAAATGTAAAGTAAAATTTACAAGATTTGAGAGCATGGCGCGATGACTAGAGGCGCCAGTCGCACTTTGTGATCAAGGATCGAATTCCAATCAGGTCACTAACCATAAGGTTTCCCATGATTCCGGGAATATAGATATTGTACAGCAGAAATAATGAAATTGAATAGCCCTTCCTGACCACCTTCCTGCCTGTCCCTGGCCAAATCTACAAGCCCCATATGCACTTTCGCGACTGTTCACTCGAAAGTCTAGGGCCACTGAGTTTCACCGCAGACCGCTTCCCGACGCATCTCTGATGTGAGAACAATGAGCCCTATACTCGTGATTAATAGCGCACAGCACCAGCGCGTGCTATACGGAATGACACGGCGGACGGTTATAAGAGAGGCGCGGCCGATTCGCACTGCGACACGGAAAAACAGAGGTCGTAGTCCTATGACTTGTCCTTCACCTGTACCGTGCGATAACGGTATGGTCCTGAGGCGTTGCGTACTGCCCGTCACGGGTAAGACGTGTTCATGGGGCCATCACATCAATCCTACGCACCAGCTCAAACTCCTAAACTTCTCAGGCAGGGGTTGCGTGATGGCCTGAACTTGCGGGGTCAGTATGAATTTCTTAAGGCAACCCATTTTGGTAAACGTGGGGTGCAAAGTTACCAACCCACGGTCTACACGCCAAAGTTACCGACCCTCTCCCGGTATCGCAAGATCAACAAGTTGTTCGCATGGACGATCGTCTCGGTATACGCGTGGGAAAATCCGCAACAGGGAGATCTTTTGCTCACACACTGCCCAAAAATTTTGGGCCCACAGTTGCCAGTACTTTTGGTATGTGCAGACCGATTTCAATCGCTCTGGCAACCTTCGTTCGTCGCCAATTTGCGCATGGCGCATTGAAATTTTTCAACATGACTTATCTCGAACCTGATTGGAAGGTCCAATGCTTGAACGATCATGAGGGTAAAGGCAGAACAGCATAAAACAATTGCATACTGAGGTGACCCTGAAAATGCAAAACGTCAGCATTAAAGGGATCAATATATTATATGAACACTCGGAAAGAAGCTGGTCGATGCCAAAGGACTATTGAGCATAAATATGAGAAATAACCGGTTTTCATGAAACTTTTCCAAATAGGGCCAAAAGAAATTGGCGAAATTTTCTCAATAGTGGGGAAAGAAAAAAGCTATAAAATCGAAATCGGGTGTCGAAATACCGAATCGAAATTCCTACCGCTACTGAAACCTTACGCCTGATTGCTCCTACCTGACAGTATATTTGACGAGTCCATCTGGGAACACTCGCATGCGAAAATTCGGGAATGAGACCTGATGGAACTGAGAAAACTTTGAGTTGACAAAGTACGGATCTGGCTTCCAGATCAGATCCAACACCTGTTTCTCACGTATTCGTATCGGTTTCGTGTAGTTGTTCATTAATCTGAAAATAGTTTTTTGTACAGCTTACGGTAGCATGTTGGACGGATTACTGTAACGTGCACACCTTAGATCATACCAACTCATTTCCAATTCGACATCGATTGAGTATTCCATGAGTTCACTGTCAAAGTTTGCCAAATATAGAATATTCATCTGGACGGACACCAGGACCGGAATATCTACAAAAGTCTCCTCTGACTACCGTATCCGAGAAGAGTACTGTAATATAAGTGCTACCTGCAAAAGCCGTAGGCACCGTGTTGTTGTCATATTCAACGCTGAGCAGAACCGGCAGAATGTAACTGCTGCCGTAATCTCTAAAATGGCTGTGCTTCTGATGGAACCTCATGCCTTGTTCCTTAGTATTCTGTAGGGTGAGTCCATACAGGTGAACAAGCCACGCATTCGACCTCCTTATACAGCCGTACGGGGAAACAAAAAATATTTTTCTCCTTATTTAAAGGTAAATCGATTATGAACCCGATACTAAACTCAAGTCCAATGCTACTGGAAATTGAATCCGTAGAACAACTTCATGAAAGCCTTCTACTCGGGTGACATTAGAAGAATCTGTTCTTTGAACGTGGTGCAAGATTCGAACTTAAAGGCAGTGGTCACGATAGCCGGAGGTGGTTGCTTTTGATGACGTCACTGAACGTTATTGGTGAATCGGACCCTCCAGCGTGGTTTGGACCGCCTCCCAATACTGAATTTAGCGACGTTATCAAAACGGCACCGCCTTTCGACTATGGTGATCACTGCCTTTAAGGCCTCCTCGGTGGCGATGACATTGACTTCGTATTTTGAAGACGGCGGGCAGTTAACAGCGGCTCGCTTCTGCTTATGGGGAGCATACTACCGTAAGACTTCTACCAACTGCCTGCAACGAGAAGTTTCCTGATGTCTGCCATGAGTTGAAACTAAATTTTACCTCCCCCGCTGTAGATGGCTCTTGCGCCAAGTTATGCTAGCTGCAGAGCTCTTCCTAGGCCAAGGCGTCAAAACACGAAGACCTGACTCACCTATGGCTATCGCCTTTCATCTCCTCCAAATGCCAACTGTCCTGCAGCTTTTTACGAAGTTCCTCAAGGTCCACATTCTAAATGAGAGCGTTTATCGGGTGCAGGTAGACGCCATGCATACGTCTTTTGGGTGGAATCCTTATTCTTACCAAATACCCTAGCACTGAGCTCTTTTGGTGCCATAGGTGCCTTTGATTTACTTGTTTGTTTGTTACAAACAAAACTTGCCACATAGAGACCAAACAAGCAGCTGTTCAAATCAACAAGAAAGCAACAAACAATCGTAACATGCTAGATCACTGGCGAACGTAGAAACAGCAGGTAAACAAAATGACACTATACGACAATCACCAATTCTCACCAAGTGCAGGTATGGGGGTGCTATACAAGTAGGGTGGGCACGCCGCATTTTTTGAACAGAAATGTATGTAAGTGGTACTGCTGCCCACTACTATACTGTCACAATAATCGGGGAATTCGTGAGCCAGGGGGAGTGTAGCCAATCTAGGGGGTGGGGAGGTGAGGGCAGTCACTTGACATGCGTGAGAAGTTGAGCGTGCCCACCCTACTTGTATAGAGCCGGGAGGCATCGGTGAGAAGGTTCGGGTTGGGAAGGCGAGCAGATTTTTCGGCTAATTGTCGTGACCTACCGTACTACGGATCGAATTAACTGCAAAATTCTATTGGGCCATGTACAATACTGTCAATTTTAGTACGTCAATTTAAAAACTTTGTATCGTTCCTTTGTACTCACAACAATCTACGAAGCTCGTCAGACAAAAAATAATCAAGAGAAATAAACAAAGTAGCAATTATCAAAAACTTCACTTTAGCGTTTTTCTCACCGCCTCAATACAGAACACATGGCGGTTTGGACGGATTCGCAGGACTGCCAGCCGCTCCTTTATTACGTAGTAGCTCAAGAGCCATTTCATATTGAGACGAAAGCCGCTTTCGCCGCTGCATCAAGATGAACCCGCCTTGGCTGCCACAATTGGAAAATTTATCCAGTGTTCCTTGCGATTCAGAATGGCACTAACCTTCAAAAGTGCGCAAATATGGGCTTTTAACCAAAAATTCGCTGACCTGAATTACTTTTTTCAATGGGATGCTGATGTTGTTTGAACTCCCATGCTTCAATGTCTCTAGAAGACGATGCAGAACCCTTCTAAAGTGTTCAATTTTCGACGATGAGGTAAAATTGGGCTACAAGTGTCGTCGCTCAGCGCCCAAACGAACTCGTCCCTCAATCCCGGCGATACCGACAGGAGGCGCTCGATCGCGCGGCGAAGCGGCGACGTAGCAGCGCGTGAGTGTGTGATACAGGACGTACAACGGTGCATACTATTTGGTAACGACGACGAGATCCCCGCATGCGGGGTGAGACTCGATCCACGTAAATCTTGTCTGCATGTCCGCGCCGATGGTGTTCCATGTGTCCTGAAGTACCCTTAAAGGTTCCTAAATCCCGCCCCTCGCCGCACAACTCTTCGCGTGCGGCGCCGCGGCGAGTTTACGATTCTGTCGACTGTTACCCGAATGGTGGTGTGGTAGAGCGGAATAGCACATAGAACAAGAAGCTTATAAAAGGACCAGATTTTGTTACGTTCCCCAAACTTTCTCCTCATCAAGGGGTTTGACCACACCCCCTGTGAAGCACCGTGGGAACGCGTGGCGAACGATTACTGTGAGCAAGGTAAGTTTCGAGGTAACCCACCGGTGTTTTGATCATCATCTCCTTTTCAAGCAACTCGGTGTCAATACGGCCATGCTCCACGTCCGGATGTGGAAGTGCTTGTGGTGGTCGGAAGATCATCTCCTCTGTAAACAGCTTCGTTCAACGGCGTTGCCACCACACGTCTTGACAGCGACCTTACCGTGGACGTTAAACATTGGTCCTACTCTTCCAGATGTGTCCAATACTTCAGCCATGATCATGTCCTGAGCTTCTTCTGGGGTAATAGTTGAGGCTTCTGAGGCGACTGCCATCGAAAAGTTTGCGTAGTCCCCCTCATCGACGGCTAATTGTGGTGTACTTGCCGTAGAGAAGTTTGCATAGTCCTCGTCGTCGACATAGTCAGTAGCAGACCCCTCAGCGATTGCATCAAGCTGTTCTTCTCTCGTGATCGATGGTGAAAGCAACTTGGCAACAACAAAGCCGCTCCTGTTTGCTTCTCGTCCTTCCGATGAATCCTTCTGCAAAGGAGAGATTCTGCTGATGACAGAACCAAGCAGCAGTTTGGAAAAAAGCGAACCAACCCGCTCTGGCATTATCACTTCCAATGAGGAGTCCTTCTTGGTGTACACGATATATCGCTCTTGATTCACGGCTCTCACTCGCATCGTCCAAGAGAACGGCTGAAAACGCTAGCAAATTCTGTTAATTGCTTGAATGAAAGCAGGGGTGCTGGCTGAAGGCGGAGCGGTTTTGATGACGCACCATAATGATACGTCATCAAAATCTCCTCCATCTACAGCCATATGCACCGCGACTTCAAGCGGATCATCCTCACGTAACGTGACTGAGCGACCGACGCGCTTGCCAATCACACTTCTTGTCGATGCCTCAGTAAATCGGTGAGAGTGGAGTCGCCTATAAAATACAGCCAGGTTGGATCGAAATGAAAAGCCAGAAACACAGTAATGTGGTGTTCTAATTGGTGACTCCACGATTCTCGTTTACAACCTTACGAAGGGCAGAAAAAAAAAGGAGACCATCGTGAAGCCTGATTCTGGCCAAAACCTCCCTGTTGGGACTGGAACAACATCGGAACGCGAAATTATTTGTCTATATTGTTCGAGACCGTAAGCTTTTCACAAATGCCATAGGGGACGGTATTCTTTTGATTCTCTTGCTATCCAAAAGGGTCGTATCGAATGGTGGACTTTGGAGGAGGACTTGTGATTGCCGAAGTGGCGCTGCAGTGTCGAGAAACAATGGAAGGGAAAAGGTCCTAGTAGGCGGGAAATTTACGTGAATATTTCTTAGATTTTGTCACTTAGCAGAAACATGCACCCCACCCGAACTACTGCTGAACTGTAAGCTTCATGCAGTTAGACAATTAGTTTGCTGGCACTAGCCTTCGGTAAGGATCATCACCTGATGGTCTGGAGGGGGAGAGGTTTGATTAAAGCCACAAGTCAGGATTAGGCAACCAGCAGAAGTTCTTCCCAGGGTGCGATAGTGGGCTCCCAAGCACTGAGGGCGCGACACTATCGCGACCCAAAAGTGCGCGGCAATGGCGCTAAGGCCTTGCCCGCCGCGCTGCCCGCGCTGCCAGCGTAATCCACCACGGCATACGTGGTCTCTGCGTCCTCTCGCGTATGACGTACTATCTCGCGTTCTCCCTCGCAGCGCTGTGTCTCTCCGTCGTACTACGGCCGGCCTCCTAAGGGAAATTTAGTGATTTCTATGGTGCTTTTTGTCTTTTCCTCCGCTCCAAATAATGTCCCTCATTGCAAGACCATTGCCGTAATTAACAAATCAAAGCATCATTCAATCGCCGGGACTTCCGTGCTTTACGTCCATCCTCCTGACGGTGGCTGAAATTGGAGTAAAATGGGGGGAAATTTGTTCTGACGGTGGACCCTGTCTCAGGCCTCGTTCAAGGGAGTCCAGGGACTTTGCTTCCCAACCTGTTTGACGAAATAGGTCACGGTTCACGGTCGATATAGAAGCTACCTTGTCGCGCTTAGCTAACCATTTACCCGTCCGAAAAGGTTGTACGGTAGGAATCGGTCTGACAAAAGAAAATGATTCAAACCTGTCTCTGAACAGTCTACAGCGAAGAAAACAGTCAGAATCGCCACCAGCAACATCGTGAGCCCTGTTCGAACGTTTTCGCCAAGCTCTAGTCCATTCCAGTCGCCATACTGTATTGGGGAAAAGGCTTTGTGCAGCAGTGGTATTCAACGAGAAGCTGGAAAAAATGGGAAAGCTAATCTTTTTCCGAGAAAATGGCACACGAAAGGACCGTGAAAACTCTCTTAAAGGCAGCGACCACAACGGCAGGAGGGTGGTGCTGGTTTCATTGGCATCACTGAATATCATTGGAGGATGGGTGTTGAGAAGCACTTGTAACAATATCCTCAGCGATTGAGAGGGCCTTGACCACCAATAACGTTCGATGACGTCATCGAAACCGTACCGCCCTCCAGGTGTCCTCGTCGCCTTTAAATGCACACCCAACGAACCCGAACTACGAGAAAAAAAAAGATTTTTTAGTGAATTAGTTGCGAAATGTGCTTCAGGTTGATGGACGAAAGTAATACAGAAATATACAAAAAAATAAAAGGCACTTCGAATTTGGTTATTTTGTAGTTTCAGATTGCAAATGAGTCGCCTTTCAAAGCAAAAAAGTCCCCACTGAATGAAAACGACGTGTAACAGAGAGTTGACGATACTCCTAACATACCCTACGTCGGTTTCAGCCTCCTTCCGCACTGAGCGTTTTTTAAGTCTCAGAAATTTAGAGCGAGATTGTACGCTCATACTCTCCCCTTCAAAAAGCCAGAAAGTGTAGGGTGCAGACCAAACACCACAACTGACGACGGCCAACCACTGCGATCATTCGCTCACGTTTCATTCCTTCTTGGGAACCCATTCCTGTTTCGAATATGTGGAGGAACCTATTAAATTGAACACGCTGCTGATCACACGTCGAGCCACCAGAGATCGGACCTAATGTCATACACCTGCCACTTGAACGAATTCAAAGCCACGGCATAGATACATAATGACACATGATTGCTTGTTGACGCATTTTGACTGTGGAGCACTGAATTTGTGAAAATAACAAAGTCCCACAAATTACTGACGGTGACGCACGAATGTACACATATTTTCCCATCATTGCGGAACTGTCCCATACAAAGAACAGGGCGATAAAACTCTGTCACTACAAAACCCAGCTTAGGCCGGGTTTACGCTCTCTTGTGTGGGGGCCCATGAACCAATGGAGCAGAGGAACACCCATCGAAATGTGAAGTAGTAGGCTGAAGAAAGGTTTAACAGATAGCAAAAGATATTTTGCAAAATTAATGCTGGATTGTGAACAAAACTTTTGTGCTCGGTTGAATCCGACCCCGCACCTTCTAGCTAGCCGGACAAAAGCGCTACAAGTTTCGCCCTACTTGGGCAGTCGTTATTCTTTCCTAACTATCCTTCTGGCAATATTTTTCCATAATCATAAACTCATACGCACCATACCATTTACCATTTGTTTCCTGCAAGAGAGCAGTCGATGCAGGTTTCGTGTCTCGGACCTAGGGTCAAAAAAGTTGTCCGTTCACAATCTCAGCCACAATGCGATCTGCGAATCTTCAAACAGCAGGTAACAAAAAAGCAAGTCATAAATTCATAGGACAGAAGATGACAAATGGTCACCGAGAAAGAGCGTGGAATTAGTGTGAATCAACCGGCCCAGCGATGACAGACAGGTTGTTCACCTGACGACCTCCCTTGAATTGATTCAATTGGGGGAATAAAACGAATCTTCAACCCAGCGATTGACCGACTTGTTCACTTGCAGCCATTTGCCCGCTTCACATCGGTCTTTCCACAAATCATGCGCTATCTTCTTGGCAACCACTAAATCAATTCATTATTAGTGAAAGCAAATAAAGATCTTAGGGTAATGTCTGTGTTTGATGTTTAATTTGGTCCCTGCCGGGCTACCAGAACCCGCCGGGTAACCTTGTTGGAGGTAACACTTGTAAGCATGAGGAATGTCACCCACATGTGGGATCACACGTTCTAGAGCTCCTAGTATTATAAAAGCTGAACGCATGCTCCACCTTTCAACGTGGCGTGCGCCTTGCAACAATTTCCTAGTCAGTATTGTGGAAACATTTGGTTGCTCAATGGGTCTATACACTTTCGCATAGGCCTGCTGCAGCTAGGTAGCACAAATCAAAGACCCTGAAATAATAAGACAGGTGACTGCTCGAGGAAGGATCGATCCATCCACCCGGCTACTCACTCAAGAAATCACCGCTCCACCACGGTAAATATCTATGACTGCTATTTTTATCTTTCGGCTTGATTTTTGTGCAATTGGGGGGAGGGGCAGGGTCGGTCCTATCGTTGGTACTTTTTGCAAAATTTTTACGACCCCCCCCCTCCTCCTTCACGAGAAGTTTCATACGACCCCCTCTTCACAGCCACTTTTTCCCTCAAAAAACACCGTCGAGCGGGAGGTATATAACTACCATGAAACCGCAAAATTTCCCTATATTTCCCTTCATTTTCCCTCATTTTCACCTATATTTCCACTGCTCCCTTTTCTATCACGGGCGGCGTGAGGGGGAATATATACGCACGCTGAAACGGCAAATTTTAACAAGTACGACCCCCCCCACTACAAACTTTAACAAACTACGACCCCCGTTGGTGCTTGTAGCAACGTAGGGTTAACGCTGGGGGGGGGGGGCACTCTGAGGCTTTGTTTTGGTTTGCACCGGCTATAGTAATGTCGATTTTCTGCTAGGTGAGATAGCTTCGGATGGTTGAAGCAACTTTTTGGTAACAAGCTTTTGCCTAACACTTCACCCCGTCGGTGCCACAGCTTTTCCTAGAAAGTATTAATAGAAAAAAACTTTGCATATGGTTTTTATGCAATGGGTTCTGTGCACTCCCCCCCCCCACCCCAACCCAGGAGCCTCTAGATCTCTTACTATTCCAATTTTACACTCAAAGATCTCCGCTGCCTCCGGAACCGCCCAAATTCCTTCTTTTTAAGCCGGAAATGAACAGCTTTGGTCGCGTCGACAATTCTGATCCCACTTCAATGTTTTCACGGCCATCTCCGCGATCTCTTCAAATTCTGGGCGCGAGGTTCGTATCCGGGACGAGAGAAGGCGGAGCCTGCACGTAAACGTCCACGGAGGACTGGATCCTCCGAATGGTCACTTTACACTCGAAGACTGCTCATTCACTCTGCTCCTGGTCACCAGTCGTCTTTTCTTCACCGACGTAGTAATTGATCGATATGTATTGCGTATCCCGATCGCTAGTGATTTCTTGGGACAGCCTTGACCCATTTCTGGCGTTCTCGAAGCGCTACTACGTGGCCGCTAATGTGGTCCCTTTCCGTGCGAGAACTTGCTGATCCCCAAATCGCCGCTAATTTCTTTCTTTTCCTCATTTCTTTCTTTTTATTGGGTTCAGTTTTTCGGGAATACCATATAATTGCTTTCTGCCAGATTTGCGTGCGAAACTTTGACCTTCTATTTGAGTCCTTTGTCGTTTAGCCATAATTTGGGCATCATTAGCCTCAATTGTGTGCGAGGAGTTGGGGCCGGAAAATTGCCTTACGTGTCCTATTTTTCTGGCAGCCACCTGGGGTGCATTTTTTTCGATCTCTTTACGTCAGCAAGGCAGGTTGGAAGTTCTGGTGTGGGAATTGGTTAATCCACACCTGCGTAGTAGAAAATGAGTGGAGTCGGCGGGTAATCGCTGGTCTTATTTGAAAACTTCCTAAACGCTGTTTCGGCGGTACTGCCTACCAGGTACTAAGGTAAAGCATGAGTGGGTAGGGGCCAATATCTCCATCTATTACGCCACCTTCTCTCACCATCAATTTCGCAACGGAGCGAAACTTGCCGTCCAGGGGCGGTCGACCTCGTCAACGTCGCTGAAACGGCGAGAAAACTGTAATCTGCTAAGGAATATGAGCCCATTCTCAGTCTTACCGCCACTTCCTACCGTTCAGCAGCGCTTTGAAACTTCTCTTAGGCTTCCTCTAGGAAATCCTACCGTACTCTCTCACCCCTCGGGGATTTTCTTTTGCTCAGCCCCTATCTCTTCTCTTAAACCCCACGCAGAATCTTTTTCCTTCCTGTTTTTTTTTTCGATTTAATGGTCCCTTTTCAGACATGCTTCTCATCGTTTCGCTGTTAGTTGTCGCCGGGTTAGCGAGTGCAGCGGAGGACCAGAAGCTGTCCTGGAAGGTTTGTGGTGTGTTGTGGGCAAGGGAGCAATAAGAAAATTGATGATACTGCCTTATGATGGGATCTGGTAAGCTTCCTAACTCCATATGTACTTATATGTAGAGCTAAGAAAGACCTTTCGCCGGTTATCCCTGAAGGTCAAAGGATTTGTAAGATACTGTTAGGTCTTGACTCTCTACAGTAACTTAGCTCTACTTCAGGACGAAGATGGTTTGGAGGTGAAGATTGTGAAGCCGATCAAGAAGGAGCTGTGCACGGTCGTCTCCAAGCCAGGTGACGAAGTCGAGCAGTTCTATCGATTGACCGACAAAGACGGCAAGGAAATCGGCAGCAACTTTGGCAAAAAACCGTCAGTACAGAAAAATCGAATTTTTCTAGGGAAACTGGGATCTTATCTAACTTAAATGTTTCAGATATACCTTCGTCCTGGGTAAAAATCAAGTTATTGCCGGCATGGACCGAGCAATGACTGGCATGTGCATCGGAGAGAAGCGAAAGGTCGTCATCCCTGGAGCGCTCGGATTCGGTGACGGTGGAAGAGAAAGGTGAGCCCAAATATCTTCGGAAAGCTCTTTTGAAATGATCCTCCTTAGTTTTTCCCCCTAATATGGCCTTGACTTAGGTGAGGGGGTGGGGAGAAAGTTTATATAGATTGAATAATGGGATTATTGGTTCTATTTGCCATTAGGATACCGTACCCTCTCGGAACTTGGACCTTTCGTCAGGAGTACCAGACAAGGGCCGGGGTGAGGGCCCACATTCCCATCTTTCCTTTAGAGCGATTGTATTTGGGCCAAAGGATTTTCTAACCACTTTATGGACTTGGTTTGAGCAATTAACGTTACCTAAGGTAAACATGGTTAA
>MU893216.1:0-14328 GCA_036418205.1 Ostertagia ostertagi
TTTATGGCCGGAATAAGCTTATCTCGGCCAATGCATAGACCTAGAGCTGGCATGGAAGTGTAGGCCTAATTCTTCAGATTCGTTATATTACAATAGCAAAACAGTTGTAGTTCCACTCAGTCGTGAAAATTGTAATCTTACAATTAGCGAGGTCTTTGAAAAACGCCATTTGATAATCGTTGAGTGATGGCATTTTCAGCCCTTCTACGCAGTCAAGTGCAATACGGATCGTGTTCTTGTGCGCACGTTGGCCGCCCTGGGCGCGGGATTTGACTGTGCAAGCCGAGAGGAAATAGATATTGTACGAGTCCAAGTTCCATCTTTACGTCGAACTGTTCTTGAAGTGTTCCAAATCACTCAAAGTAATGAATTTTAGGTGATGGACATGGGCGTGAGGCCTGAAAAAATCATCTACGCCAATCCGTGTAAGACTCGGTCGTTCATCACCCACGCAAAGGAGAGGAACGTTAGCATGATGACATTTGATAGTGTCGAAGAGTTGGCGAAAATCGCTCATCTGCATCCTGATGCCAAGTGAGTGGTGAGCTCATGTCTTCTGAGAACTTGTCAGTGAAGGAAAACGCTTCAGGATGATTCTACGCATCGCTGTTTCTGACCCGACAGCCCGGTGCCCTCTGAACCTGAAGTTCGGAGCCGACCCTGTGAGGAAGGCGCCTCATCTGCTTGTACACGCAAAAGAGCTTGGAGTGGATGTGATAGGCATAAGGTACCCTATTATTTCGGAAGTTAGTCCGAAGCTGTCTTCAGATCCGGTAATGATAGAAGTTGCAGTTTCCACGTGGGATCTGGCTGCAACGATCCTTCAGCCTTTCGTGAGGCTTTGACTCATGCTCGTCATTTGATCGAGCTCGGACGGGGCTTGGGATTCGATATGAATCTGGTCGATTTGGGTGGAGGTTACCCGGGAACACTTCAGCAGACATCATTTGAAGATGTGAGTCGATACTTTTTGAAAACGCTTTTGCTCTGTAACTTTTCCTGATTCAGATTGCTGCCGTCATTCGTTCAGCTGTGGATGAGTTTCTTCCTCCTGAGTACGGTGTACGTTTGATTGCGGAGCCCGGAAGGTATGAATCATTTCAAAGAAGAAAGCATGAAATTGGATGAAAAGGAGCATATCTTCAGATTCTTCGCTGCTGCTCCCTTCACGCTCGTTTGCAACATTATCCACGCCACAGAGGTGTCAGCTGAGAAAATAACTAAACGTCGTAAGTGGATATACTAAAATAAGGCAAGCAAAATAGTTAAAAGTCGTCTTGAGAAGAATGTGCACCTACATAAGTTTTCAGCTGAGGATGCTGACCATCGCGGGTTCATGTACTACGTGAATGATGGAGTGTATGGTTCCTTCAATTGCATACTATTCGATCACGTTGATCCTGTTGGAACACCCCTTTTTGTAAGGACTTCATGTACTTTCGTGATACTTTCGTCCACATGACTTCTGTGGTTTCAGGGACAGAGTAGTGGAAGAGTATCCGAGCACCATCGGGGACCAACTTGGCGACAAGCCTGGATAAGATTGAGGTTGGTTGAAGTTGCCGAGATACTATGAGCACCTCTTGAATCTCCCACTTTTAGGACCAAAAGATGATGCGAATGATGTCTGTTGGAGAGTGGATTGTCTATCAGAACATGGGAGCCTACACTTGTTCAGCGTCCACCACTTTCAATGGATTTCAGCGACCGAACGCTATCTACGTGATCAGCAGAAAGAATTGGTTTGTCGAGAAATATCCTGCTTTCGTTTCTTTCTGAAATCATCATCATTCCAGGGCAAGGATTTCGTCTTCACCGATCGTCTAGTTCGAGCGCACAGCTATGCGTGATTGATACTGCTGCCACTATTCTAGACTTATTGTGGAACACTATCAAGTGCTATGGAATAAAATATTTATGGGAATGTGTTTATGAGACTTCACCAATTATTAACATGTACACCCATAAACGCACTCACCCACCCTTCCACACTAACACACATTATTTTCATTGGTTTCCGGAAAGGGAACTGAAAAGAGAATTTGAAAATGATAACAGATGCATTGCCAACCAAACCTTTCTTCTGCACCTCTTGAAAATGTGACGGGGTCCGGGCAGACAGTAACGATTCTGAAAATGCATATAACCCGAGAGCGGCACGAAACTAAAAAAATATTTGAGGTAAAAATTCACGAGGCAGTCACACTCACTCCGAATACACTTCTTACGTTCGATATAATTAAAGGCACGAGGCACTCAGAGGTCGAGTGGGCAATTCAGTTCTTCCTGTAGGACCTTCCGATGCAGGGTGAACAACGGTGGAGGAAGTGCTAGGCAGGTGGTCATGCTTCTCCTATGAAATAGGTAGCCGTAAGCGCAAGGATCAACAACGGACACAACGCTTGTCGTCGTCGACGACCCCTGCTATACTGTAATCGACTAATTCCTCTCCTTCGAGTGGCTTCTCGAGTGGCGGAGTGCGAGGTGTTTCCTAAGATGGACACATTCGACTTCTGCGAGCGTAGGGAACGGTCCATCCTCTCCATGTACTCTCAATATCTTCTACTAATAAATATTCCACTGAACCACCGCTTTATCGTCACATTAAAAGGGTCACCAAACCCAAGTCTTCCGCACCCATCCTGGACAACGCTGTTGTTGCCACTCACTCGCGTCATCAAGAAAATTTCACAAGTGTTTCACCTAGAGTGAAACAAATGATTCCATAAAACTGCCTAAAATGGAATTTGAATGGAAAATGCTGTTTGCTTGGCTTCCTAATCTTTCTCCGCATGTATTTCAGTCGTTCAGATAGATAGGAGGAAGAGTATCGAAGCACATCTGAGGGACAACTTGCACTCCAGGGATAAGATTGAGGTTGGTTGAAGTTGCCGAGATACTATGAGCACCTCTTGAATCTCCCTTTTAGGACCAAAAGATGATGCGAATGATGTCTGTTGGAGAGTGGATTGTCTATCAGAACATGGGAGCCTACACTTGTTCAGCGTCCACCACTTTCAATGGATTTCAGCGACGACGCTAGTCTACGTGATCGACCAGAAAGAATTGGTTGTAGCGAAATATACTTTCTTCTTTCTGAAATCATCATCATTCCAGGGCAAGGATTTCGTCTTCACCCATCGTCTAGTTCGAGCGCACAGCTATGCGTTGATTATTTAAGCATACTGCTGCCACTATTCTAACTTATTGTGGAACACTATCAAGTGCTATGAATGAACAAAATATTTATGGGAATGTGTTTATGAGACATGCCAACCAATTATAACATTGTGCAACCCAAACGCACTCAATCCACTTTACTGTTAACAATCATTTCCATTCGAGAAGGAAACGAAGAGAATTAAAATGATACGATGATGGCATTCCGAACTTCTTCTATACCACTTGGAAATGTAACGGGGTTTGTGCATACAGTAATGATTCCGAAAATGCATATAATCCGAGAGCGGAAAAAATATTTGAGGTAAAAATTCACAAGGCAGTGGCAGTCACACTCACTCCGAATGCACTTTTTACGTATCTTCGATATAATTAAAGGCACAAGGCTCTCAGAGGTCGAGTGAGGCAATCAGTTCTGCCTGTAGGATGAACAACGGTGGAGGAAGTGCTAGGCAGGTGGTCATGCTTCCTCCTATGGAAGAGTAGCCGTAAACTCAAGGATCAACAACGTACACAACGCTTGTCGTCGTCGACGACCCTGTAAGAACTGTAACGGATTAATTCCTCTTCTTCGAGATGCTTCTCGAGTGGGCGGAAGTGAGCGGGTATTTCTCAGAATAGGAACATTCTACTTCTGCCGATAAGGAACGGATCCTACTATCAATGTACTATAATCTTTCTACTATAAAATATTCCACTGACACGTTTCGTCACATTAAAAGCCGGTCACCAACCCACAGTCTTCGATACAATCACTGGAAACGTGTTGTTGCACTCCCCCGTCAATCTATATCTTCATCAAGTGTTTCACTAGAGGGGAAATAAAATGCATAAAAACTGCCAAATGGAATTTGAATGGAAATGCTGTTTGTTGGGTCTGGCATCAATAGGATGATTTTTGAGAGAAATCTAGCAATCAGAAGCAGGATGAAATGGTTAACGGATATCTACTCTAAAATTAGCTATTATATCGTGAATTTGTTCAGCACGTAACATATCTTGGTTTGCTTTGAATGCTTGCCATGATGGGATGCATTTATGCACAGCTAGGCATGTCGGCCGCATGTCTATGAATGGAGTGATGTACGCAGCTTTAAGAACCTAGTTAGGGTATAGGATACTTCGAAAGCTCAAAACGCAAAGAATTGCGCACTGAGTGCGCCATTCATTGCAGCAGGGTCGGGAATAGGAAACGTAAATGAAGGAGTGAGGAGGGTATACCAGAGATAAGCGTACGTTGAGAAATCCTTGACGAGCGGGTCGCAGTAGGTCCAGTGGGAGAGAGGGGTCGTAAGAGTCGGACTCGGCAATGATCATTAACGCTAGCATGTTCAGGGGTAGATAGAAACCGCGGCTCGCACTGTGCACTCGAGTCCGAATGTGCAGTGCACGGAGCGTCCCTGAGCGAGCTCGACCAATGTTATGCGCTTCAATTCCTGTCCCTTCAATGCAGATGTGAGTTTGAAGAGCATCAGCAGAGTTCCCGGAAGGGATTGTTTGAAGTGACAGGAACGATCCACTACACGAAAAGAAAATGCAATTTTCTACGTAAACTCCGAAAATATACATGTTAAGTTGAAACGTTGCAGTGCAACCTCGCATATGCTAGGGTACAGAAAGCTCACAAATATAAAAGCCGTTTTCATATTTGTAAGACAATATTCATGAAAGAAGCTATGATTGTTGAAAGAGTGTCAGTGCAACGAAGGAGAACCTCTTGGCGGTACTAGGACAAATGTCTTAAGGGACTATTTTGGGGCTCCGAATATTGTACTGAGTTGAGCCATGCATTTCTCCTTTCGGATAGGTGACGGGTACCGAGAGATGCTCTACATATCGTTGGAACACCATGTGCGCGCCTGGAAACCACTCTAATTCCTCATGTCATTTACTTCTTAACATGCAAAATAGGGTAATGTGCTAGTGTATTTATAATGTTCCGCACTAGAACAATCATTGATGCCATTATGCATTGTACCAGTGCAGTGAGGGACTCGAGGGGACGAAGTTTACTTGGCACCTGAGGGAAGAGAGAGTTCTAATTCGTGAGGTAGTTTTCATCATGAACTGCTTAGTAGTTGCGTCTCACGGCCACCTTGTTTTCGAGTTGTTAGTTGATTTATTAGCACTTGTAGATATTTCCATAGACATAGAAATCTGATACGGAGGTATCCTTGTGAGGATGACTTGTGCTGAAAGTGAGAGCGCATACTTGTAGATGATAGGCCATGGGATATGTTCATTCTTTCTGTAAGAAGATGCCGTAAAATGTAATTCAGTTCCATTGGAGGGAGCGTTTGCGTTACTGTTGCGAACCGATTTCCTGAGGCGCTGGTGTACTCAAAAAAGGCACCCCCACTGGACTAGCCTTGAGACCTAGGGTCAACCCTATTGTTGTTACTCTTTGGAAATTTTTTGCGACCCCCCCCTTCATGGGTGATTTGATACGACTCCCCCTTGTATTTAACACTTGTGTAGAGACAGTGCTGCCATCAATATTTATTGCTACGTAAGTCCCTTTGGCCTCCTGACGGTGGAGCGCATTTGCTCACGGTGAAGAGGCGTCGAACGGGGAGTGTGGAAATTCGAGGAGTTTTTCTTTTTTACATTTCAGGTAAGTTTGGAAGATTCAGGTGGATTTTGGATCGATGTGGCTCCTCCTTCCTAACGAGTGCTTATTTGTTCTCAAACACTTCGGAATGAATAAGTTATTAGACAAAAAATAAAATTGCAAACAGAATTTTTACACTCCTCTTTCTAGGGCTATAACTTCCTTCATATTCGAGCTTCAGCGCCGAAGTGATTTGATTTGGAAAATTCAAATTATTCTCTCTCCAACCATGGGTAAAAATTCTTCGGAAGTTAATTTAGTAAAAATTTTGTACGTTGTTACTTTTTTCTGTGCAAAGGCGACTTTTTGACCTTCAAACGATCATAACTTCCTTCAAAGTCATTCATTTGGGAAGCTGAACACGTATAATAAACTACAGGATTCAAGCTTTCTAACGAGCACCCAAGCGTTCCTGAAAGATCAGTAGTTCAAAAATTAGTCCCGTTGTTACTTTTTTGGGGGTTTGCGTTACTATTTTTTGGAACCGCGACTTTTTGACCTTCAAACGATCATAACTTCCTTCAAAGTCATTCATTTGGGAAGCTGAACACGGTATAATAAACTACAGGATTCAAGCTTTCTAACGAGCACCCAAGCGTTCCTGAAAATCAGCAGTTCAAAAATTAGTCCCGTTGTTACTTTTTTGAGGGGTATTCTTCAAGCCATTTTCCCGAAAACGCGGGTTTTCTTAGGTTTCACTGCCCGTAACTTCTTGGAAGACCAATTTTATGCTTAGTTTACTCACCAGTGTCACCAAGCTCGTCGCGCTGTGGGGGCGGAAACGCTTTCTGGTTGCAAAAGAGGGGGTAGCCGTAACTCCTCGCCAGGAAGTAGGCTAAAGGGTGGCGGCCCGAGAGACGGCCCTTACATACGGCAGTGGGGGCTCTCCGCCAGGATAGGCTAGGCGGTGGGCAGTCTCTGGCCACTAGCACATTATGAAAGGTCCTAAAAATAATGTACCCTCAGTCCTGCGCAGCGGATCCCATGTACAGAGGGTGAAGCAGAGGGGGAGAAATCTCGCAGTCGACAATTATCTGTACGCCTATTTTGGTACCATCAATGTTCGAGCTTTAACATCGGATGCCAAGATTGACCACCTCATTGGCGAGCTCGACAAATGTAGCATCGACATCTGTTGTTTGCAGGAGACTAGAAGGCGCGCACCCGGCTCGTGGACGTGGGGGTCCGGGCACGAGGTGCATCTCGGTGCTGGAGCAAGCAATGGAAAAGTGGGCGGAGTGGGCTTTGTCATCAGCCCCCGCATGACGCCCAGAGTGGTATCATGTGAAATAAGATCAGAGAGGCTGGCACTTCTCCAAGTGCGGGTCGATGACCGAACGCTGATCCTCGTTGTGAACGCATACGCTCCCACCAGCGCCTACGATGACGCCGTTGTCGAGGACTTCTATGAACAAATTTCAGAAGCCATCCGCACAAAACCCCGTGGCGCCAGAGTTATCGTCGCCGGCGATTTCAATGGTGTCACCGGGTGCGGCCGTCCCGGCGAGTGCTTCGTCGGTCCGTACGGTCGTGGAGACCGCAACCCTCGGGGGAGGTCTTAGCCGAGTTCGCCGAGCGGGAGAGGCTATTTGTAACCAACACCTTCTTCCAGAAGCGACAGGGGCGGCGGTGGACCTGGCGCAGTCCCAATGGGATAGGTAAACACACGCTGGACCATATCCTAGCCGGGAGCCTCAGGTACTTCGACGACGTGACGGTCATCAGCGAGTCGCGGTTCAATATCGGGTCCGACCACAGGTTGCTCAGGGCAACGTTCAAAATAAGCGGAAAATTGGAGCGGCGGCTCAGGGCAATAGCCCAGCAGTCTAACATCAAGACGAAGGTCAATTCTGACATCGTCCGACTGCTAGCCCCCACGGTGTGCAAACCCACTAGAATATTCGCCACCGTTGACGACGAGTACGCAAACCTGTTGGCCGAGGTTGACCGCGTCGTTAAAAGGCCACAACACGCGTCACCTCTGAACCGCGACCGCGTCTGACTCCCGAGACATTAGAGCTGCTGAGGACGAGGAAAGCTAAAGTTGCTAGTATGAGCCACATCGAAAAAACCGTCCTTAATAAAGAAATCCGTGCCCGGGTAGAGCATGATTACAAGGAATACGCCGCCCGCAGAGCATGCGAAGCAGCCGAAGAATTGACAAGCGTCAAAAGGGCCTATCGGGAGATCAGACTGAAGACCACTTGCCCCGATTCTCTGGCCAGGCCTGACGGTACCGTAACATACAGCCAAGAGGAGATGGCCGAGCTGATTTGCAACTTTTACAGCAACCTCTTTGGCAGTCAGGTAAAGGTGGAGCCTACCGAGAAACGATGTGACGGATCAGACGAAGGTATTCCACCGATCCTACGAGCAGAAGTGCTAGCTGCTCTTGGCCAGATGAAGAAGGGCAAGGCACCGGGACCAGATCGTGTGAGAGTGGAGAGTCTCTCCATGCTGGCTGAGGAGATAGTGGACCCTCTCCGCGTGTTGTTCGACCGCATATTGCGCGAAGGAGTAATCCCGAGCGCTTGGAGGGGCTCTACTACGCTGCTCATTCACAAGAAAGGACCGCAGCACGATCTTAACAACTTCCGCCCAATATGTCTCCTGTCCCAGGTGTTGAAGGTCTTCTCCCGCCTTGTCCTCAACAGAATACGCCGTTGCATCGACGAATACATGAGTGTAGAACAAGCCGGGTTCCGTTCATGCTTCTCCACTATTGACCATATTCATGTAATATCACAGCTGACGGAACGTTGCCGCGAGTACCGCCCCCACTGTGTCTTCTGTTTATCGATTTCAAAAAGGCCTTCGACACAGTGGAGCATGAGAGTGTATACAACGCCATGCGCGAGTGCGGTATCCCCGAGCCCTATATTAGAATCACGCGGCAGTGCAACACGGACTGTTATACCGATATCAAACTCATAAAAACACCGGTCCGTGTTCAAATCCGGCGCGGCGTCAGACAAGGCGAGGTTACGTCCCCGAACTTGTTCGCTATTGCGCTCGAGAACATCATGAGGCGAATCTCGTTGCCCGGAGGAGTGAACATCGACGGCGTTCGCTTAACGCATCTCCTCTTCGCTGATGACTGTGTTCTGATAGGCGAGGACCCCGCCGACATTGCGCAATCCCTGAGCCTCATCAGGCAGGAAGCCGGCAAAATCGGACTACAAATTCATCCCGGCAAGACTCAGTGGATGCACAACGAACAAGTTCAGTACCAGCCGATCCTCCTAGAAGGCCAGGAGATCGAGCGAGTCTCCTCTTACGTATATCTCGGTAAAGCGGTCAACATGAATAACGATCTCACGCTCGAGATTAGCCGACGCCGCAGAGCGGGCTGGACCGCGTTCAATAAACTTCGAGATGTACTAACTTCTAAGCACGTCGACCCCGGGTCAAAGCTCACGTCTTCAACTCGCATGTTCTTCCCGCGATGACCTACGGGGCGGAGACGTGGAGCACCACAGTCTCTGAAGAGGAGAAACTCGCAGTCACTCAGCGAGCCATGGAGAGGGCCATGTGCGGGGTAACGCTCCGAGACCGCATACCCAATGACACCATCCGCGCTCGTACGATGGTGAAGGACGTCGTCGATGCCATCTATAATTCCAAGCGGAGGTGGGCCGGTCATGTGGCTAGACTTACCGATGATCGCTGGACGAAGAGAGTGACTGACTGGTACCCAAGGGGAAAAACAAGGCCCAGAGGCAGACCCCCCACCAGATGGGCAGACCCTCTCGTGAAGATGTACGGCCAGTTGTGGCGCAGAAGAGCCCGAAGCAGAGCGACCTGGAAGATGTGCGACCTGCGTTTCTGGCGTGCCCGGGACGAATAGCGGTCGAGAAGTAAGAAGTAAGTTCCAAAAACCCGAGCAGCACACACTATTTCTCAAAATAATCCAGGCGATGGCAGAAACTAGCTTTGCCGAAACGCACCGAGACACTTGCTGCTTGCGCAACATTAAAGGAATCTTGCGCGGAAAAATCATGATTCTATTTCAGCCATAAATCACTGGCTTGAGACTCATTATCCACGATAATAGTGAAAAGAACTGAAGTATTGCTTTCGTTTTGATTAGAAATTCGAAAACTCGAAAAGGCTGCTACGCGTTCGAATTGCCCACGGACGTCTTTCACGAATGCTGGCGACGGGGATGCTCAAACTTGGTTCTTGGAGTGCATTCACTAGAAGCTCTTTCTGGCCTTCTGCTTCGTTGCATTCACATCTTACACTTCTACTCCATCCTATTCCATCGATCGATTTGTCTCCACTCTCCGAAATCGCGCGCTTTAACCCGATTCTCTCATTGCGTCGCCTGGTACGTAGCCGGCCAAACGCCGTCTTCTTTCCATGCCTCGCCTGGCTCTGCCTCCTGGTCCTTCGATGGTCCATAACGTGTAGTTTTTGTACGTTTGTTTCTCTTCAGAAACCGAATCTTCATGCGTGAAACTTTGTGTGCTATTTCCAGTGATCACAACTGACATATTCATGTTAGGAAAGAGTGCAAGAATTTTCCGCGCAAGATTCCTTTAAGGCGCCAGAGCCACTTGCCTTCTCTAGTGACCACGGGCGGGTGACTCCAGGCAAAGTTCCTTTGAAATGAGCGTTCGGATGGTCATACGGGACAGCTGATTTTGTGCGACTACTTTAAGAAAATACTATTTCTACTACAGAAGAAGACTATTTTAAGAAAAGCCGATCGGACCACCGTACGCGGCACAGTCCGTTAGGCTTATATTCTATACATGGAAACTTCCAGAGCAATGGGGAAGAACAATGAAACAGCACGAACTGAGTGTTTCAAAGCTTTCTCTCAACCTGATACCACCCAGACTAAAATTAAATGCAGAAACTCCTTGCACCCCTCAATAATCCATCCCCAATATGAGAAAACTAAAAAAAACACTCCGTGTGCTCTAAAGAAAGACATCTGACATGGACAAAAGGCCATTCATATACTGTACCTAGAATGCATCAAAAGGTCAGAGCACCTCGTCGTAAAACAAAATTCTGCTAATGGTAGGAGAGGCCTTATCGAGTTCGTGGTATTCGAGGGCCTGATACTGATTGTGAGTTATCCAGAAAGTGCTGCGGTACTTGCGCCGAGATTTCTGACTGGATATTTTTTACTGAACGGGATATTCAATCAAAAAGATCAACACCAACAGCATATAGGAACGCAACCATTCCATCGGCAGCTTTTGAACTCTTACTTTGGAGTTCGGCATCATGGACCGGAGCAATCAATCTCGTTTTCAAGGTCGCCTCGATCATTAACTTTTGTCGTTTAGTTCACGTTTCAAAGCACTAAGTATGCGATATTCTGACGCTAACAATCCCGATGAGAAAGCCGACAAGGAAAGTCCTTCAGGTTGCCATGGTCATTCAAAATTAGATGAATACTATTACTATAGCGTTTTGCAACGCTGGTCTCAAATCGCTCTCCCAAATCTGCAAAACGATTTTCCAAACGAAGCGAAGTTATAAAGCTGAAAAGCGCAGCGGTAGTGGTCTGGATCACTGGCAAGAGGTCGTGGGATCGGTCTTTCGGAAGTTTGCTTCCCTGGTCTCATCGTGAGTATTTTCCAAAAGATTTTTCACTTTTTGTTTCCACAACACTCGCTTAAGTCCTTAAGATGACGCTTGGACACCTTTTTCCATAGCTCCTTTTAGTCTGCGCAAAAGTTTCATAGTGTTCGTCATGAACTCATTTTACGGGTAGAGCTATAGGTCAAGCGACGTTCATGAAATTATTTTTAGAAACACTGCGCTCGAAAACAAAGGAGGGAACTCGCAAAGGGATCAGCTCCAAGGGCAAGCACCATTACCGCTGCGCTTTGCAGCTTCATAACTCTGTCCAGAGAATAAGGATAAGGAAAGCAGATTTAAAATCAACACTCAAAGTCGCGTTGCATATATTATAGATTTCAATGGTCATGGCGACTAAAACGGCCTTACTTGTTAGCACTGCATGATTTCTTTCCCAATCATTGTTCACGACCATTTGATATGTAATCATCGCCACATGCAGTCCGCGTTATGGAGTGAGAAAATGGTGACTTTCTTAGCGAACTTGACGCCATGCGTCCCAAATTTCAACGTTAGCAGGTGGTGAATGGTACACGTTCATGTAACTTATGCAGAATCGTTTCCATCAGAGCGGAAACACTGAAAGCCCTTCGTTCCCGATGTGAGACCTGCTTCTCTGCCTTCACACACTTTCTTCCATCTTGCTTGTGTTGGATTCACGCAAATGTCATGTTATCCATAGCAGCCAGTATTGTTGTCGAGAGATGCACTCTGATTTTGTATCGGAAGGAGAGCGTCGGCCACGCGGATCAACTTGGTTCGTCCACATCATACTGGCGCAACGCTTGTGCACGCCGTTTGAGAGATCCGCACCCACATCATTCCTATAAGCGTATACTGACTATACACCGGTAGTCGTGGAGCTTCGCAAGAGCAGGTTCGCAATCAGTGTTTACCTGATGGTGGACCCAGCGATTGGTAACACGGCTGCCTCCAAGAAAGTTGAGTGAAGGCTCATCATCCACCATCCATAGCTGATCAGATAAGTCTGTCTTCGAACGAAATATCTACAGTCGCGGATCCCTAAGGCCGACAAGACACTGTGACCTGGAGAACGAGTTCCCCTTGCATGCAGCACAGACAAACCAGCTGCCACAACTCCAACAGAGTGGCTTTGCAGGAGCTTATAATGTACAACAGGTCAGAAATATGGCTTGTTTAATATGTTTCATTAGGCTAATTATTAGGCTATATTGTATTATATGGTCGGGTACCATTTAAGTGCCTCAAGGGTCGCTCGTCATATTCCAAGAGATTTGGTTGTTCTGCAAGCTGTAGGAAGGACTCAGCACTCCATCTGAATTGGCCAGAGCGATTGTGTTAAATAACATAAAATAGACAAGAAGAGAAGAGGATATGTGCAAGAATTACTGGCCTTCCTTCACTCATCCGAACACAGACCAGGTTGAGCGGATACGTTACCCTTTATAACACATTAAAGGACGAATTCACGAAAAGGTAGCCCATTCCAGGTTAACGTAGGGATGGTGAGTGGTACACGAAAAAAGAATAATCGTGAAAAACCCCTTCCTTGCCCGTTGATTTGCGCATTGATGCGACTCTCATCGCTGTGCCCTCTTCAACACTACTCTCTCTGCTATCTAATCACTCGCCACGTATAGACCTGCGGCGAGTGATCAGATGGTCGGTGGGCGTGCACTGGCCACCGCGCCAAGATTGAGCCTTAATAGGTCGCCGAGGTCAACTCCTTTCGGTGCCAATTGCGCTTCAGTCCGCACCCTCAGGAGGTCCGCGGGTCCCTCAACTAGGTGAATTACTCCTTCTTCGACCTTCATTCTAATCGTGAATTCCTCCTTTAACACGTTGACGACAACGCGCGTTTTGGGTTTTTGCGCCGCGTGGGACCACGGCGATTTTGCAGGCGCCGCCGCCTCACATCAAATCCGTGAATTTTGAGCTTTAAATACCCAAAACTCGGATGCAACAAAATGTTTAGAATGATATTCGATGTGTCAAACTTATCAGAAGGGACAACTGTAAAAAATCGATCGAATTGACGTTTTCTGGCGATGAAAGGCAAGTTTCAGTTGCTTTTGCTGCAGTGAACCTCAAAATTATTTTTGACGCGGTTGCTCCACTAAAAACATATGTCTTGCTATATGTGTGGGTCTGTACTTACTTCTACTACTCTTTTTTATGACCAAGATTATCAGAATATAAAGGAAACTAGGAATGAACACAATTGGGAAATTCGTAGGGCTTAGAAAACCTTCGCTAAAAAGGAGCATATTCAACCATTCAATGAACCTCGCCGTGTCTAGTCATATTATGGTGTAGTCTATGGAATAGATGCAAAAAATTAGAAAAGAAGTAGCGCATGCGCGAAAAAAATATTTTGTGTGTGCAGCGCATGCGCTGCACACGGTCCCACACGGTGCTCAAGGTGTGATGCGCATGCGCTGCACAATGTCGTCAACGTGTTAATCAACTGCGCCATGCTTCTGCTTTTGGCAAACAATCGAAAGCTATCATGATAGTAACTCATCTGCCTCCATAGTTGTGGGTAATTCAGTTCTAGCAAAGATGATCTTGTTTCAAATGACTCAATCGATGATCATGCGTACGAGACATTTTCGGAAAAATTCCTTCCGGAGCTCCTTCGCTTTTGAGGGCGGAAGTGGTGTAGTGACAATGGCGCGCTTACCACGCGAGCGGTCCGGGGATCAAATCCTGGGTCGTGAGTCGCCCGGGCCAACCAAGCCTTCCATCCCTCCGGGGTCGGTTAATTGGTACCAGACTTGTCTGGGATAAAAAAAACACTGACTTGTACATCGGCTGGCCCCCGCAAGTCATTGTGTAGGCCACATCGCATTCAAACCACTGCGAATGTACAAATGGAAGTAGAATGCGTGCCGCATCCCAAAAAGGGATTGATCAACGGCAAATGCTTTATCCTTTATCTTTATATTACTCTT